>PITA01015900.1:13853-33510 GCA_004023965.1 Spilogale gracilis
GGGGGGGGGGGGGACTGGCTAAAATTTTGGCCCTTCTAGTACCTCTGAAACTGTCTGGAAGACCTGCTGAATACCTGCTCTGGTTTGCCAGCCCTTTAACAACCATGGAAGACAAATCAATTTCCCATGACCTGAATACTTAGAAATGATTTTTTTTAAAGCTTTTGTTTCTTTCATTCAAGAATAACAGAATTCTGTCAAAATAAAGAAACATGAATGATATTTTGAATGATCTTATTTTCTCAACCACATTCCCCCTCATTTTTTATAATGTCTGCTCTCAATACAGCAGAAGCTCTGATGGGAAACGATTCTGTGGGCGTTAAAGGAGCTAGGCCAACAGCAGGTGGGTGGTCATCTCTGGAAGACTCCAACAAATTATACCCATTTAGATTAGAATAGTATAAAATGAGGTATCATATAAGAGAAAAGGAGGCTGACTTGATATAAACATTTTAATTTACACCTACATTGAGGGGAGTGATAGTGCTTCCATGAACTATATCAGCAAGGTAGCACCATCCAGCTATGTTGCTGGGAGATAATTCCCCATGGATTTCTTGTGTTCTTCACAGTTCAGTGTCGGAGTAAAGAGTGTGTTTGAATAGCCTTTACCTGGGACATTTGCTTATGAATTTCAGGTTAAGTTCCCTCTCTCCCTCCTCCCCCCGCCCCAGAGTTTCAGATGAGCAGGTGTACCAGGAGTTTAGAACAGCTAGTCTCCTCATGGTTGGGATCTTCTTCTATGGAGGAAAACATCTAATTGAGGGTCAAGTGGAAGGAATTTTTCTGGCTGATGCTTTTTGCTGTTCCTCTGAATCAGGGATCTGGTGTTCTCTGTCAGTATATGTGTGAAACAGTGGCAGCCTATCTTGTTAGCTTGTGAGTAGGGTAAAGTTTCAGACCCTTCATGGTTTCTGACCTAACATGCTCAAGGAATTGCAAACTCAAATGCCTGTGGGAACCAGGCAAGGGATGTGAGTTGGAAGTAGGTCAGGTGTTCAATAATAAATGGCAGCTGACATTCAGCCTTAGTGTTACATTTTTAATAAGGAGTAATGGGGCTGCAGGAACTACAGTTGTGAAAGAACCCTACTTTCAAAATACTTGGCAACCTTTTCTCCTTGAAAGCACTATTTCGGTTAAACCACAGTCCTGGGAGCCGGGTTGTCACCATATAGACTTTTCTGTCCTAGATGGTGAGAAACCACCAAATGGACTTTTTTTTTTAGTTCTTTGTGGTAACCATGGAAACATTTGGCATAATGCCAAAGCACACAGTCATTGAAGAATAAAAAATTCTTAGGAAGCCATATATTATGCCCAACATTAGGTCAGAAGAAATATGGCCAAAATATCAACAAAATTTTTGCCATGATTTCCCCCCCAAAACGGATCTTAAGCAAATGAGGCAGACATCACATGCTTCCTTTTAGGTCATCCTTTTATAATACTTGCCCCACTTACTTGTTCCAGCATTTTATTTCATACTAGCTACTAGCACCATGATTTTATTTTTATTATCCATTTCTGTGCTCGATGTTTATACAGTTTAGGTAGAACATTAAACGTGACCCATGTTTAATAATAAATGGCGTTATAATAATTGGAAAAGTAATTATTCTGTACTTTTTTGTATGTGATATGGCCAGAGACCTACAAAAAAAAAAAAAAAAAAGGGAAACAGGAAACAAAATTTGCCAGACAAATCTGTTTTATTTCACTGAGATGAGTTTCAAGGTTGTATAAAAAAATTCCAGTAGTGATTTAAAAACCTTTTTATGTTGAAGCTAGCAAATATTTCCCTAAATATTAGCTTAGAAGGTTTGAGATCCTAAGCTGATTTTCTGTAAGCCCTTAAATTGTAGTTTATATGGTAAATATTAGATAGCTATCTGAATGTGTTTGTAGGACTTTGGCTACTTCAGCTGTTGGTCAACTAAAAACAGGGTAAAGGAATTTTTATGTCTTTCATTTTCTTTGTTTCTGTATATTTAATTATGAAAATAGTAAATGAAAATAAGTGCATATCACTAGGAAGTATAAGGGAAAACACATACTCTCTGCAAAATTACTAGTGGATCACAAGGGAAATTTTATAGCTGCATTAAAAAATAGAGTGAGATACTTCAGATTATTATGTGCTAATTATAAAATTTCATGCATGAAATTAGTAATTTAGAAAACAGTGAAAATACTACTTGAGATGATTTATGGCAATAAGTATAGAATAAGTGTTTTTGTTTATTGACGTATAATTTGTATAAGTAAAATTCATCCTGGTTAGGTGATCAGCTCTATGAATTTCAGTAAACTTACATAGTTGTGTAACCACCACCACAATAAGAAAATATTTCCCGGGGTGCCTCAGTGGTTCAGTCATTAAGGGTCTGCCTTCAGCTTATGTCATGATCCTGGGGTTTTGGGATAGAGCCCTGCATTGGGCGCCCTGCCCCGCATGAAACCTGCTTCTCCCTCTCTTATTCCCTCTGTTTGTGTTCCCTCTCTAGCTCTGTTTCTCTCTGTCAAATAAATAAAATAAAATCTTAAAAAAAAAAGAGTATTTCCCTTATCCCCCCAGATTCCCCATTCCTCTATACCATTGATCCCCTTCCTCTCCCCACAGCCCCTGGGGAGATCAGAACTCATCTGATTTCTTTCTCCATAGTTCTGCCTCTTCTGGAATGTTGTAGAAATGGGTTGCTCAAATATGTAGCCTTTTGAGCCCAGCTTCTTTCACTAGGTACAATGCTTTTGTGATTCACAGCTGTTGTTATATGTACCGCTAGTTTGTTTCTTTTCATTGCTGAGTGGAATTCCATTATATAGATCTCCCACAAGTTACTTTCCTATTTACCAGCGAAGGGTATTTGAATTGTTTTCAGCTTTTGGAGATGGAGATTGTAAATAAAGCTGCTATAAACTTTGTGAACAGGTTTTTGCTTGGCAGGGTTTCATTTCTTTTGGGTAAACAAATACCTGTGTGTGGGATTGCCACATTGGAGCGAAGCGTATGTTTGATTTTATAAGAAACTGCCAAACCATTTTCCAAAGTGGCTGCACCGTTTTGGATTCCCGTCAGCAATGCATTGGAGTACTAGTTGCTCCACATGGAATATAGGTTGGTTTGTTTTTTGTTTTTTGTTTTTTTTTTAAAATCTTAAGTCCTTTCGAGTTTTTCTGAAGATGCATTATATTAAAAACCAGTATATTATGTTTGAATTTTGTATTTTACAAACATGGGAAGGTTAAGGTAGTGAGGTGTCAGGTTGAGTGGATACCATTTTTTCTTTCCTATGAGTTAGTTCACCCTTTTGTATACATATATATGTTATGATACTGAAGATATTTTAGTGAAATTATGATTAAATTGTGTGTGACATATATATAATAAATGGGAGTTTCCAGATCATTTAAAATACTTGACCAGTTATTAGGAACTTCGTAAATATAGAGACAAATGAGTTCAGGCAAGTTTTGAGACGCTTATTAATAGTTGAGTCTTTGGTTATATTAGAACTGAGAGTTGCAATGTAGCTGGAAAGGCCCTCTATCTTTAGTTGGAGTATCTAAATGTGGCAGCCCATGAAAACAACAGCTTGGAAGCACTGGACTACGGTACAAAATTTCCAAGCCAGGGATAGTTCTAATGTAAGTAGAATTGGCCTTCACAGATAATGTAGATAATTTAGACCAAACTGAAATTTCCACTTGCTGTTTAAGTAATTCAGTAAGGTACTAATGGCATGTAAGAGTAAAATGTGGCTTCTCTAATTTCCAGAATGGCAGTACTGCCCTGCATACAGTAATGTTTTTGTTTGAACATCCTCCCATTTATTCTGGGAAAAACACCAAAAATGAAAGTGAATTTTCCAGAATAGAGACACTTGGGTTTGTTCTTTTTTGTGTGTGACTGTTTTCTTAGGACGGTTTCTCGGGATAACATGCAGTTTTTTGCCAGACCACATTTAAATAGAGTGCAAAGGTAGAGAACATTTATTAACTTTTTCTCAAGATGTGATTGTTTTTATTACGTAGGCTTTTTTTCTTTTTTCTTTTTTTAAATAATGTCTGGCTCAGTTAAATATTCTAAAGAGGCTGAGACTGTAGATACCTATATACAAACTAACATATTTAGCATTTCAACTTGAAGCTCTTGTTTATTCTTAACAACATTAACATTTAGAGGGTTAGGAAATTGAATATATTTTGATTACTTTGTGTCCTAGTACAAGACCCAACTGCCTTCTGCCTCAGATTATTTTTTTGTCTTTTTCTTTGCACCTAATGCTGATAACGAACACTATGAAAATGCTTTTTATGTAATATTCAGTGAACTCCAGTAGAATCAACCTTTTGCAAACAACATCCGCTCAGAGATGGTGCTTACCTGGTGTATCCCCCCAAAAAGAAAATTCATAATTTTCACAAATGGCCATTGCTTCTATTTGTGATTATGTAACAAAAAGAAAAAGAATACTTTGGAACTGTTGAGCCCATACTCTCAAGTGGAACATAATATGTATATGTCCCCCCAAATTAGCTTACAGATACTTATATGCACAGGCATGGTACTTTCTATAAAATTTGGGATTTTGATATGATTTTCTATCCCTCCTCGTTCATAAAGTAATATAATCATGGGCTGCACAGCGAAGTCAGTAGCGTTTCTTTGTATTGACCCTAATTTTTCCTTTTTCTTGCATCTTCTCAGCCTTTGTTAGGAGGTCCTGTGTGGTACTGCAGTGGGACAGATCTGTAGATCCAGGGAATTAATTAGTATGCAGACCTTTGTATTTGCCTTTTCCTCTCGATTACCCAACTGCAGTCTTTTTTGTTTTAATAGAACAAAAAAATATTGTGTTCTGTCAAATTCTGACCACTCATTTTTTGTTTATTAGAATAATTGAATGATTTTCTACTGAATATTCTTTCTGCATTTTTGTTTTCTCTGCCTATAATATTTCTTTCATTTATGATAGTAGAGAAACGAAGGGTGTGTTTTATATTTGGAGCGATCCATTGTAAAGCACCAGGAGACTGGTACATAATGTTCCTCTGGCAATATTAGGTGGGTTACATTCGCCCATGAGTTGGATACATAAACCTTTCCCACATTGGTTAATTTCCTTATTGACAAATTACAGTAGTTCTCAAGAAAGACTAGGAAGTTGGAGAGGATGTCAAGAGGTTTGAGGTCAGGAATTTGATCTTTTAAAACTTCCCATAAGACACCCATAAATAGTGTGTGAGACAAGTTTGAATAGAAACTAAGAATTTTTTAGGGGCACCTGGATGGCTCAGGCATTAAGCTCTACCTTCAGGTCAGGTCATGATCGCAGAGTCCTGGGATTGAGCCCCACATGTGGCTCCCTCTCGGCAGGAAGCCTGCTTCTCCCTCTCTCACTCCCCGCTGCTTGTGTTCCCTCTCTAGCTGTGTTTCTCTCTGTCAAATAAATAAATAAAATCTTAAAGAAAAAAAAAGAAACTAAGAATTTTTAAAAAAATGAAATAAAATTTCAACTCCCACATATAGTATTTGTGAGGAAAAAATGCAACAGAAACCTATATTCGTATTATAGTGGGAAAACAGAATGTGTTTTCTGAGTTTGCTTGAAGTTCTTCATTATTAAATTATAGCAGGATTCCTATTCAATGTGCCACATATTTGCATAAGTATTAAAATAATTTATCATGATTAATTCTGTGACAGTAAATTTCAGGCCTCATCACAGTCTGCCATATACTGTAGTGGTTTGTCAGTATTTCATGTTTTCCTGGAGGTTTGGAGGAATTCCTGCTCACGACAGCACAGATGTCATCAGGGTTTGCTGTGATTAATGTGGTTCTGACGGAGATCTAATAACGATTAGCCAGTTTCATAAAACGGCACAGAATTAGGTCAATGTGAGGAAAATTCTAAAGCTCTTAGAAATGTACATTCTCGCCAAGAACCTCTGGCTGCAATTGGATTTCTTGAACAATGAGGAGGTTTAACCTTGGAAACAGATGAACTCCTTGGGCAGAGGTGGGAAAAGGAGACTATGATTTGCCTTCAAATACACAAAGGATCAGGGGGAAAAAATGGGGCAAGTCTAGAACTGAAGGTTGAAGCTTATAGGGAAGTCGATATAAATCTGCTCTATTACAATTTTTGAAAAAATACTAGAATCACAAGGGCTTTCATGGTTCTAATGGGTTCACTAAGGAATGGAGCTTCCTGTTATGGGAACTATCTAGGTAGGGATAAGATGCCTATTTAGAAACACTATTGTAATGTATTTTTTTTAATGATTTGGAGGAAATTTCTCTTTTTAAGTAAGTTCTCAAGTTTTGTTGTCGTTTTTTTTTTCTTTTCTACTGTGTTGCCATAAGTTAATGTCCTCCTCAGTATCAACAGATTTCTTGTATTTTTCTTAGATTTTGGTGGAGGCGTCAGTAGGAGATGGCTTCACTGGAGACATTGCTATTGATGATTTGTCGTTCATGGACTGTGCCCTGTACCCTGGTAAGGAAGAGTATTTTAATATATGACTATTCTCAAACCTGTGTACTTGAAGAAAAAAAAAAGCTGTTGAGGAAATCAATATTTCATTTCCACAATATTCTAAAAATACCCTTCTGTTCTGTATATTTACTCTGGAAAAGATTATTGGGAACCTTTGCTAGTAATTATTCTTCATATCTTTGCAGACATCGTAGAGAGGTTTGAATCAGTTATGTTTCTGTCTCATCATTTGGAAAATACTAGGAAAGCATTCTGAAGTTAAACTGTAATTCCATTATATTTGAGGGGTTAAAATAACTAAACTGGTCATTTTATAATTACATTGTTTTGGAGACTGTATGAATCTCTCCATTACCTTCAGAGATGTTTTCCTGTCAGGCAACACTAAATATTCCTAAGGATTGTTGTCAGCCATTTCTTCTCTGTGTTACACATTTCTTTTATGGAAAAAAAAATCCCCAAAAACCAAATACATGTTTCCCAGGTCTATATTTCCATTCTCAACCTTTACCTGAGATCCAGACTTCCGTACTAACTACCTACTGAACATCTCAACTTAGATGTCTGGTGGACATCTCAAAGATAACAAAGGGAAATAACCTAAAACAAACCTACAATAAACTAAAATAAAGCTCAAACAAATACCCCAGGGAAAGCTCCTTTCAGGCAGTGTGTGGCAGTCTAGTAGGACTGGTTATCAAGCTCTTGGGCTCTGAGCCTAGAGGCTCTTAAATTGCCCAGCAAGGGAGAGCACAGCTTCCTTCCTGAAGAGATCAGAGGCATGTAATTTAAAATCAGTTGCAATAATCCATGCAGAAAGCAGTCTCAATTGCTGAAGACTTAACCTTCAGCCCTGCTCCTCACTGTAGTGTTACTGGTCAGAAGAGCACCAGCCTCTCCCCGGACATTATCAGGGCTGGACTCCAGTTCTTTTCGTTGTAGCTATGGGACTCAGCTCTGAGTCTCCAGCTAATCGTCCTGGCAGGATTAATTCCCTTAACTGCTCTGTGTGGTGGTTTCAGAACTCTGCAGAAAGCCAAATCCCTCTCCGGATAAGGCCAGCAAGAAGGAAATCAGAATTCAACAAGTTTACCCTTATCTCTCCATGGCTGCAAGTGAATTCTTGATTATTGATTGTCCCCTCCTCCATCTTGCCATTCTTCCTTGCCTCCCTATCTCAGTAGATGACCATTTGTTTCTATTTCTATATTTTTCATGAACAAATCTGCATCGCCACTAGCTTCAGATATATCCAGAGTCGGCTGCTTCGGTCCAAGCCCACCACTGTGTCTGCCTGGATTATTATAGTTGCCTTTTTAAATGATCTCTGCCTCTACCCTTGAGAATATAATCTGTTCTCAAAACAGCAAGCAGAATGATCTTTTTTTGAACTTAGATAAGATCATGTCATCCTATCCTCAGAGTCTTTCTATGATATCCTCTTTCACTGAAAGCAGAAGCCACCTTCCACAGTAGCTTCCAGTGCATGCTTGTCTGGTGCTCCCATACCTCCTGGACTTCACCCGCCACCCCCAGGCCTCTGCTTGAATTAAATACAAGGCCTCTCAGCTAATCTTTAAATACTCCAACCCACTTATGCCTTAGGGGTTTCTACACCTTCTTGTCCCTCATCCTGAAATGTGCTTCTGCTATCCCCAGATACACATTCGACTCCCTTCCTTAACTTTTTTCTGATCTAGTTGGGTTTCTTCATTAGTAAAGGTTTCTCTGAACACCACACACACACACACACACACACACACACACAGAGTCTTCTCATTGACATTCTCTTTCTCCTTCCCAGGTTATTTTTCTCTGTAACACCTATCAACCTATGGTTTTGTTTTCCCCAACAATGTTAGCTGCCTGAGAGCAGTGATTTTATCTGATCATTGCCTTATCTCTAGGAGCTTAAACAGTATCTGGCACATAATATTGCTCAATTATTAACATTTGTTAGATAAATGGGTAGATAGATGGAGAGATGCCTGTATCTTTTGAAGTGTTTTATAGACTTTTGATATATATATTTTAGTTTATTATTATTACTAAAATATTTTTTATATGTAAGATACAGTCATAGGCCAGCTTTTGTTGAAAGCCAAGCCTTAGTGGTTTATAACCACAAGCATTTATTTCTTGCTCTCAAGCATGTGGGTGGGCAGAGAATAATAATGGCAAAAGTATGTGTTTCTTGTCCATAGCTCTTTTTAAGTCTGTAGAGCTTCAGGTCGTGTATTTCTCTTCCTTCTGTCCTATTTGTCTGGGATCAAAGGTAAAGGACAAAGGCCTTATCTGACAGATTTTGTTTTGAGGTAGAAGGGTAGGAAAAAGAAAGCATACTTAAAGCTTCTGTTGGGACACGTTGTGTGCAACGTCTGCTCATGTCCATTGGTCAGAACAAGTCATGTGGTCAAGACCAACAAGGGGACCGGGAAGCATTTTCAACTGATAAGCTTGGCAAGGATAGGGAATACAGAAAGAGATTCTGTAGAGAGAGAGAGAGCTGATAAATGGGTACGTTAATACCATTTACCTACCACTCATATGTACCATCTTATATACTCTTCTAACTATTTTATTGTTTTAGAGAGAGAATGACATATGCACCTGCAAATGGCTGGGTGGGGGGAGTGGAGGGGACAGAGGGAGAGGGAGAGAGAGAATCTTAAGCAGGTTCCACATCCAGCATGGATCCCCCCATGGGGCTCAATCTTACAACTCAGAAATCATGACCTGAGCCTAAATCAAGACTTGGTTGCTTAACTGAGCCACCCAGGTACCCCAGTCCTCTAACCTTTTAAGAGTCTAGAATAATGTCTAGTCTGTTGCTAGTGAAGAGATCTTAAATGTTGGATAGGATGGATATCTTTGTTATCACAGTTTTAACGGAGCAAGCTGAGAAGGGGTAACCTGCCCAAGGCTACCTAGCTAAAAAGGGACCAATTCTGTTTGCTTCTTAGGGCAACAGTGCTAACCACAATCATACTGTTCATTAAATACACTAAGGTCACAAGGAAGAGAATACATATTCTACTTTATAGATGTGCAAAATTAAATGGAAAGAGCATAAAGGACATGGATGAAACATAGTTGAGGGAAAGAACGAGAGTTTCACTTAAGCAAGTGTGATTTCAGGGCCCAGGACTTTTCCCAAATCGCCCCCCAGTCTGAGCTTAGGGAACATTACTGTGACCCCAGTGGCAGAGGAGACTATAGAAGCAACTAGAAAGGGATCATAGTTACTCCTGATACTGTTGCCACTCCACTTGTCTTGCTACTTACATTCTGTGGCTGATGGTTCCAAGGGAGAGAGTGGCCAGACCCAGAGGCTGAGGGGTGAAGTATCCGTTACAGACCATTAGTCCTGATTTTTCTGATTCAAGTTTTGGATGAAAAATATGGAATTTTAAAAAGTGCCTGGACTGTGGATTTTAATGTTGGCTTTATACCAAAAGAAACACTGGATTGAAACCACAGAGCCTGTTGAAACTATAGGCTTCTTAAAGGAATTTGATGTCATCTTGTCATAAGATGAAAATAAAAACAAAAATTAGGTTTTCAATAAAAATATTGCTCTTGATGATTAGCAGTTTTTTTTTTTTTTTCTTCTGTAGCTGAGATGGGATCAGTGCCTGTAGATTTCCTTACAGAAGTTGATTTGTTTCCAGTATGAACTGATTATTTCTCTGCATCATTTTTCTTCCTTGGCTAATAAAACAAGAACTTAAAAATACATAAACACAGATGCAAAATACTGACCTGGTCCCCAAAGTGTGGGTTGGCACATTGCCTGTATCTTTTATTTTATGCTAAAAATGACTCCACAAAGAGTCATTTATTTCATTTTTACCTATTTCCTCAAGATCAGCCTCTTTTCTCCTCATTCCTTGTTCATTTTTATGACATCACTGTTCTCTAGCAACCCAGGATTGGAATTCCACAGTATTTTTTGACTTTTTTCTTAAAATTCCCTACTTGCAAAACTTACTGACTCCAACTCCAAAATACTTCTCACATCTCTTCTGTTTTTTCCATTGTTTCTATGGTTCAAAACCATAGACTTGACTGGTAGCATTTTAATTGCAAACATTCATTAATTTTCCCCCGGTAGTGTGTGTGCCTTGAGCTTAGTTTCCTTTCACTTTTTCCTGCAACATCATTATTTGCTTTTCTAGGTCAGATCTTTCTCATTTTCTCACTTCCAGTTGTTTCTAACTTAATTTTTAAATCCATTCTCTGTTATGAACTGTACTTTCTTTGTTTCAATATCTTGATGAATATAGATTCTTTTTTTTTTTTGAATATAGATTCTTATTTTAAAACTAATCCAGGAGGATACTAGAGAAAACACTTTTTAGGCAAGATTCATTGCATTTCTAGGGAAAGTAGACAAACTTGGAAGATGGTTGCACAGTTCAATCCCCTCACTTTGAATCACATCATCAGAGCAGATTATTAAGAACTGTTGCCAGACAATATTCTGATTTAAAAAATAAGTATCCCATGGAAAGTATCTGTTTTTCATGCCTTTCTCCAAACTATATGAGAAAAGCCAGAAGGATGTTCCCTTCAGCAGAACACATGTGACAGTTTCGATCTCGCCCAAGGATTATTTGTGAGAAAGCTGGATCATTTGTAAAACTAAAGTCATAATTACATGGCATCACAACATACTGTGTACAGACTGAAAAAAAAATCGCCTAAGCGCTTTTAATCCTATTTTAAAAATTCAGAATTCAGCAATATCAGAATCATAGCTTGTTAGGAATATCAATGATTAGAATGAGTATCAGTATCCCAAGATATTAGTGTTTTATTTTTTTCAGGAAAGTCGTTGCAAAGTCAGTGGCATATCTTGCAACTGATGATGGCTCACAGTTGAGAAAGTATGTAACTATCTATAGGATGCTTAAGCATAATTTTTATGATGTCTTTTTCCAGCCACTGAGTGGTTTTTGTTGTCATTGTTAAGCTGACTGTGCTGACTGAATTTTAGGCATCCCTCCTTATTAACCTCAGTGTCTCACTAGCTTTATGTATAAATACTTGTTCAAGCCACACTTCTTTCTGCAAAGTTGGTTTCGGTGTGAAGAAAAGGCAGGGGGAAAAGTTTGGGTACTCTTTTCTTCATTTTTAAGACCTCACCTGCAGCTTTTTACTTCATGATTTTAAGCTATTTGGTGTGTCTATTGTATTTGTCTCAGAATAATACACTCCATAAAAGTATTTCATTTTAAGATCTTTCTTCCATATTTTTCTGATGGAAACAGAGACTCTGAAAAAATGCAAATTATTGGAAATATTCGCAGTTTAGTAAAAGACTTCAAGGCAAAAATGGAGACATTTGAGACTCAGGATGGCAGTCTTAAATATTCTGGTTTTGGCAGGTTTGGTGTAGTGTTGCAAAATATAGGATATATATGGGGATATTAGCAATATATAGAAATATATTACAAATATATAGAAAATAATAGCAAATATATAGGAAAAAAATTGGCCAGAGCCTGTGGTCCATTAACTTAGTATTTTGTGTGTGTGTGTTTCTAGAAGATAAAATTGGACAAATAAGTAACTTTAACCTATTTTAAAGTTAATTCTTTATTTTGTCATCTTCTGAGAGAAATGCTAAATACCAAAAATGGATAAGGCTGTTAAAATACTTAGATTGTAACTTGAAAATTGTTCAAGTGCTGCTTCTGTCTACTTGTAGTCTACTTTCATATGTGATGCATTTATAAAGATGGAAAATACTTGGTGCCACCTAGAAAATTCCATGGAATGCATGAGTTAAAGCAAAAATGTTTCAAAAAGAGCTGATTTGTTACTGGAGACAGAGAAAAAAGCCATTGCATAATATGTGGCAAATAGCTGTATCATCTAGTTGTTATAATAAATCATATCTAACAAATAGCTAAGTTTTAGTAAAATCTACTGTCCTGGAAAGGAGACCTAATACAGACATTCAGTACATTTATGCTAAATGTTGTTTTACCTTCTGGGTAAGGCCATGTTATTGTATTCAGTCTCACAGGAAAAATGTACACTTCTCCCCTGGAGATATTTCAGATTTTTCAGTTGTCTTAAGATCAATTCTATTTAAACTTCAAGTAGACTTTTAGATTTCTAAATTAAATCTATCTCTTAACATCAGAAGTCACAGGAAAATCATAGACATTATTACCTGGAGCTAGATGAAGAACAACTAGGCATATCAGTCAAGCAGTTCACATAGGTGTGATATGTTGAAAGTGGTGATAATTTATCAAGGACTAGAGGTGTTAAAATACTGGTTTTATAAAATGATCAATGAGAAAAGTAAATGTCCAGTATCCTATTTTAGAAAAATAAATAAAAAGACTGAAAATAATAAAAAAAAATTACTGGTTTTATTTTCTTAATTACCAATGCAGGAATGGCTGTAGGGAGTGAAGTCTAGTATAAAACGAGTTCTCTTTCATTAGAAAGATTATATTGGGATAACATGAAGTATATTTGCTACAAGAATTCACAGAGCAAGAAGGTAGAACACTGCATCCATCTGGAGCCTTAGTTACCGCCTTCAAATGACAGGTGGACGGGTTAGTTGGTTTCCCTGTGGCTTAGGGATGTGGAAGAAGATCAGATTAACCAGACTAATGTCTGCTTCTCAGTGAGTGTAATTTTCAGCCGTCTACATTTCACCTTTGCAGTTTTGCTTAATATGCAAAGATTTTTGTGGGTTTTTTTTTTTATTGTTTAAAGAGGCTTTATCATTACTATCAACTTTAGCCTTTTAAGGTTAAAAATAATCTTCATAACCTTTGCAATGGACTGAATGTTTATGCCCTCACAATAGTCGTATGTTGAAGCCCTCACACCCAGTGTGATGGTATTTGGTGGTGTAGGGCCTTTTAGAGGTAATTGGGGCTAGAGTAGGTCACAAGATGCTGCCCTCAGGATGGGATTAGTGCTCTGATGAGAGGAGGAAGAGATATAGATCGCTCTCTTTGCATGAATGCCCCAAGGAAAGGCCCAAGAGGACCTAACCAAGAGGAGATGCCTCAGCAAGAACGCAGCCATGCTATAGTCTGATGTTGGACTTTTAGCCTCTGTAACCCTTAAGGAATTTGTTGTTTAAGCCGTCCCGTCTTTGGCATCTTGGTATTGTAGCGTGGACTGACTAAGATGGGCATATTGTTCTAGATACATTTCACCATTAAAATTGTTCGAAACTCATAGTTAAAAAAATAATAAAACATCCATATACAGCATGAAGTAATTTCTAGTATCACCTGAGATGAGAGTATGATGATACTTTAGAAAATAGTGTTTGAAGCCATTGCAGTGAAGAACAAATTGACTTTCATGCTCTTGAGATGAAAAGTCTGTACCATCTGCATAGGCAGAGAATGTCAGGAAGCTTGTATCCTTTGCATGCCTCAGTTTCCAGATTGTGTCCTGGTCTGACCATGTTTCAGGCCTCTGTTTTGCTTCTGCATACCACCCTTCAGGGAATCAGCTGCAGCTTCATCTGTATAGACTGTTACGAACACCGCCATTTCCAAAGTGTGGCTCTGGAGTAAGAGATACTTCTCTGTATTTACTCTTCTGTTGCTATCAAATACAAACGTATTGGACTTACTGGGCTTTTAAGATGAACTCATTCTGGCAGAATAACAAAGAGTAATGAGGACAGGACAAAGTATCTCAAGATCTCACAGTTTCTATTTTAGAGTACTGGACCTTTTACCTGTCATTGCTGGCTCACTTCTGATACACAAAAATGAGTTGTCTCTATTTTTCCAGAGCATTGGCTCATCAGCTGTCTTTATCTAAGATATCCACTCATGTTCATGATTTCTTCTTAAGGGGAACTGTTTCTTCATTTAAATTCAAATCAGTCCTAAGGATGCAGTTGTGACTACTGGTTTTAATAAGATGACAGACCAGGTGATCTGAACAATGTAACACGACATATACTTAGACAAGCCAAATATAATATGCATGTATTTAAATGTTAAGTTGAGCTTAAAAAAGAGAAATCCCCAGAGGAGAGGAACAGAGAATGGGAAAATAGAACAGGAGGCATAGTGTGACTTCAGAGTTAAGACATAAGAAAATATGGGCTAATAAAAAAAACCCGAAATCTTGCCATTTGCAAGGAGGAGGATGGAACTACGCAGTATTATACTAAGCAAAATAAGTCAATCAGAGAAAGGCAATTATCATATGATCTCACTGGGTCGTGGGGGGAGTGGAGGGAAAAATGAAACAAGATGGGACCGGTGAGGGGAAAAACCCATAAGAGATTCTTAACCTTAGAAACAAACTGAGGGTTGTTGTGGGGTGTAGGGGGAGGGACAGGGTGACTGGGGGTTGGACACTGGGGAGCGTATGTGCTATTCTGAGTGCTGTGAATTGTGTAAGACTGATGGTTCACAGACCTGTACTCCTGAAACAAATAATACATTATTTGTTTGTTTAAAAAAATAGGACTAGATGAGAGGGAGGAAGATGGTAAAATAGGGCCAAAAGGGATATCCCACCCCTGGACTGGGGCTTCCAGTAGGGTTACAAAAGAAACGACTCAGAGTTGATCTAGAAGAACCCTTGCACAAACTAAGTGACAAAGAAAAGTAAAGGTAGCAAATGATGGTAACCATAGTCTAAAAAAGCTCTCAGCAATTCCCCACTCTGGTATTCATGTCCTGTGTATGGGTCCCCTCCCACACTGACCTGTGTAACCATTGGCCACAATTGTAAGTAATTTCCAAAGCTAGGCTTCCCTGTCTTCTCTTGGATCACTCCGTCTAAGGGACTCCAGACCCCATGACAGCAGGATGTTCAGGTAGCCCTGTGGGGAAAGCCTGGGAGCTGAGGCTGCCTGCCAGTAGTAGTACTAATTTCTCAGGGATGTGAATGAGCCCCTTGGAAGCAGATCATCCAGCCGTAGTCCAGCCTTTAGATGATTGCATCCTTGGCTGATATCTTGATAGCAGTCTTCTGAGATGCTGTGTCACAATACCAGTCCTGTTCTGCACTTTGGATTCCCAGGAACTATGTTAGATAATAAATGATTATTAGTCAGAACTTCTAAAGTCTGTGGAAGTTTGTTATGTAAAGATAGGAAAACAATAAATAATTAAAAATATTAAAGGATTCTGGGCCCTAAGAAAATAGCATGAAATGCTCTAAAAAAGGGAGGAGGCAGGATTTTTTAAAAAAATACTGTCGACTTTCTTGAAATGAAAATAAATTCAATGAAATAAAAATCTCAGTGAATGGATTAAATAGCTGAAAGATAGCATTGATATTTTGATTTGCTAATGGGAAAATAGGTAGGAGAGTTTCAGAGTGCAATATTTATAGAGATAGAGGGGGGAAATGGAAGGGTAGACTTAACTTGGAGAATTGATTCTAAAAGCTACTGGAGTTCCAGAAAGAGAGTAAAGAAAATGGAGAAGTCATTTTCAAAGCCTCTACTGGCTTAAAATTAATACAAGGCATAGATTTAGAAGTGTAGTGAACCTCATGCAAAATATTGTAGTAAGAATAAGTCCAGGACTTGACTCATGTAAATGAATTAGAAAAACAACAAAGGAAAAAGAAGATTATGTTAAAAATAGCAAGAGATTAAAATACAATTACAAAAAGACCACAGTTAGACTCATGATGGACTTTACAACAGGAAGTCTGAGAGTCAGAGAGAGTTGAATATAATTTAAAAGTCCTGAGAAATAAATAACCGTTAGCCTAGAGCAAAAAAACCTTCCAGGAATGAGGGTAAGAAAAGGCATTCAGAGGATAATTTCCGCAAATACACAAAAGAAGACTTTATTGCAGCAGACTCTTATCAAATGAACTATGTAAATGTGAGCATCAGACAAAGACAAAAAGGTCAACATGGGCTGAGATGCACAAGGGAATAGACAGCAGAACGTGGTGAACACGTGGGTAAATCTGCATACACCAATGGGTAATGTGTGCGCGACACAATCAGAATATTTATACACTGCTGGGAGGTATGGCAGCGGAGGCAATGACTTTGGAAAACAATTAAGCTTTTTCTAGTAAAGTGGACATTCAGTTCTCCTTTCTGACTAAGCAATTCCACTCCTAGAAATATCAGGAGAAATGTATGAAATAAAACCTCAAACAGAATCAGCTAAAAAAAAAAAAAAAACCACCAATGATAGAATGGCTAAATATATACATGATGGCATAGTGAAATTTTATACAGCAGTCAAAATAAGTGAACTGCAAGGGCATAATTACCATGGATGGGTGAATGCACATTGCTGAGGAAATAAATCAAGTTGCCGAAAGTCATACAGAGAATGAGTCCGTTCATCCAGGTTCAAATTTAAACAGCTTATTTGTTTTAAAAGGACCTATGTGGTCTTCCAGCTGTATGGTCACTGTTCTAAGATGTTCACAACGTCAGCTCATTTCGTCACTAATGAGCTAATAGGCACTGTGAAGGTTATCTGGTATATGTGCAAATGAGGAAAATGATAAAAGCAAATGAAAATGGTGCCTGGGTCGCTTCATCAGCTAAGTGTCCAGCTCTTGATTTTGGCTCAGGTCATGATCTCAGGGTTGTGAGACTGAGCTCCATGTTGGGCTCCATGCTTAGGGTGGAGTCTGCTTGTCTCTCTACCTCTGTTTCCCACATTGCGGCCGGCCCCTACCCATGTGAGCTCTCTAAATAGATAGATAGATAAATAGATAGATAGATAGATAGATAGATAGATAGATAGATAGATAGAAAAATAAATAAAATCTTTCAAAAAAGAGTCAAGGGAAACAGGAATGGAAAACACAAGATTCAGTGTACTGCACACCTGGAGGGATGGAAACATGGGATCAGCAGGGAAACAGTGGAGGGTTCAAAGCTGTGATTTTTAATTTCATGAGCTGGATGGTAGATTTATGGCTGTTCATTTTGATTACTGTTTAAACCGGGCATATGTTTTCTATCCATTCTTATATATGAGTAATACATTTCATGGTCAAATATAGAATAAATGCATTTATGATCAAATTTAAAATAATACATAGTAATATATTTCATGATTAAATATAAAATATATAAGATAATACAGAGTAATACATTTCATGGTAAAATATAAAATAAATTTTAGTTGCTCGATTGATTAGTAGATCCAAAGTTGGACATTCATATAAGGAAAATTGAATTTAGCTTCTTATCATAGACAATAGATAACAATAAAGTGCAGACTGAGTAAAGACCTAAATGTGAAGAGTAAAACGATCAGAATTTTGTGAAAATTACAGAAAAAGGTATTGATGATATTAAAACAGGAAAGAATTTTTTTTTTTTTCTGGCGAAGCTTTAAACTACAAACCATAAAGGAAATAACTGAGAAATTGAAAGGCATTAAATTAGAAATTTTTATTTTGAAATATACCATACAGAATGAAAAGATCATAGACTGGTAGAACATATTTTTCACGAGGTGAATGACAGAGGATTAGTATGCCCTATACGGGAAATAAAACTATAATATGGGGAAAGAAAACAACCCAGAGAATTCAATAGAAAAAAAGAGCAGGGGTGTGAACAGTTAGTCAAAGGTTAGGGTAAGGTACCCGAGTAGCTCCTAAAATTAAAAAAAAAAAACAAAAACCAAAACTCAATAATTAGGGAATACAAGTTAAAATATAAAAGAATTATTTCACCCCCATTATATTGGCAAGTCTTTCTTACATTGGATAATGCCAAGTGTTAGCTGGATTCTGAGAATGAGAAATGTACACATTTCTGGTGGAAATGGGTAAAACCACTTTTGAAAGCAACTGAGGTTGACCGATCACATATCCTATAACTGCAAGTTTCTTTTCAGATGCTTTGGCTTGGAAATACACTAGCATGTGTTCACTAAGATTCAGAAAGAAATGTACAGTAATAAGTATTGCAGCGCATGTTAATACTTGATAATAAGGAAGGTGTATTAAGGTCCTGCCCTGCTTGAGAAGAGATATAGACTCTTCATACAATAAATATTTTACTGAGTATTCATTTAACCAAAAGCCCTAAAGCAGTGAATACTATTCAGTGCTGGAAAGAAATGAAGTGTCAGGTCATTAAAAGACCTGGTTTAAACTTGGATGCATATTATTAAAAGGAAGAAGCCGGTCTGGAAAGGTAACATATGATTCCAACTATAGGACACTCTGTGAAAGGGTCTGTGGAGACACTAGAAGGACCCATGATTGCCAAGGACTGAGGAGAAGAGGGTTGGCAAGGCAGAGCATGAAGGATTTTTGGTGGTGTGGAACTACTCTGTAGGACACTGCAATGGTGGAAGCACTATTGTACATTTTTTTTTTTAAAGATTTTATTCATCCATTTGTCAGACAGAGAGAGCAGAGACAGGACACAAGCAGGGGGAGTGGGAGAGGAAGAAGTAGGCTTCCTGCCCAGCAGGAAGCCCGATGCGGGACTCAATCCCAGGACCTTGGGATCTTGACCTAAGCCAAAAGCAGACATTCAATCCAATGCGCTACCCAGGCGTCCCCATTGTACATTTGTTAAAACCCCTAGTGAGTAGAATCCCAAGAGTGAACCTCAGTGTCAGCTGCATGGAAGAGTCACAACAGATTGCTGAGTTTGCAAGGAAGGCCTGAGCATGCGTACCTGTACTCTTAGTTTCTTTTCCTTTTAGAGCTAGTTAACAGAAGGAACCATGAGATCTGCTTAACTTCTTGTGGTAGTTCCCAATGGTAGGCTTCCGTACAAGGAGACCTGGAAGTTTCCAGTACTGATTATACTTAGGCAGTTTATTTTTGAGTTTTATGCTTTAAAAGACCACTTGTTGATGGATAATAGATCATTATCAACTTCAGACATAAAATGTTGATATTTTGATTTCTCTCCTATATGCTTCAGTCTTATTAGTTATTAATTACTTCAAAACTTGAGAAACAAAGTAGTATTTATTGGACTCTCCTCAGATTCCCAGTAGCACCCACATCCCCAGTTCTCTGGATACTGGATGTGTGTTATTGCTCAGGTCTCTACTCTTTCCTCCATACCCTCTGCTTTGGTTTATTCCTGGAATTAGAGTAAAAGCTTAGCTGTTTTTGTCTATGTCAGAACCACCTGCAGATTCTTCTTCACACTCATGCCAGAAAAGTATTTCT
>PITA01015900.1:33610-48617 GCA_004023965.1 Spilogale gracilis
AAAAAAAAAAAAAAAAAAAAAAAGGAGTGGTGTATTTCTCTGCCTTCACATAAATCTTTGTTCATTGCCCAAAAGGACCTTGTACCCATTTTCATCTTGCCCACAACTCCTTATTTTTTAAAGCTAAAAACTTGTGGTGTCTGGGGGGTTCAGTTCGTTAAGCCTCTGACTTTGGCTCACATCGTGATCTCAGGGTCCTGGGACTGAGCCCTCTGTGGGGCTCTATGGTCACTGGGGAGTCTACTTCTCCCTTGCCCTCTCCTTCTGCCCCTCTACCTGCCTGTGCAGACACTCCCTCTCTTTCTCCCTCGTATAAGTAAATAAAATCTTTTTAAAAATTAAAGCTAAAAATGGAAGAGATTACATTTCCAGGAAATCTTCCCTGTCCCATCTAATGTATGCTTTTCATGTGTTCCTCATACACCGTACAGTCTTCCAATTGTCCATCAGTTCATTCACTCTGTCATCCGGCCATCCATCCATCCATCCATCCATCCATCCATCCATCCATCCATCTATCCTTCTATCCATCTGTCCATCTATACATCCATCCAACTTTCCATCTGTCTATTCACTCATTTCTAAGTGATGATAGATAGTGTGCCCACCATCTACCGTGGTTATGAATTGTGCTATGAATGCAGGAGTGAAAGGGTAGGTCTCAATCTTGCCTCCATGGTGTTATCCTCTTTATCATACATACATCCTATGGTACTGTAATGAAATATTTACCTGAGCGCCTTTTCCACTACTCAGTAAATCATTTGGCAGCAATGAAGGTATATTTGGCTTTCAGTCTGTTGCACCTACCATGCCCATGACACAGGGTGTTATTAATAAATGTTGATTGACTAAATTACCGTATAAATTAGCTTCTATAAATTTCTTCTCAGCTCTGCAATTTCAGAAATTATGATCTTAATTATATAAACACTTGCATATGACTCTCTCTCTTGCAACTTTGAATATGTGAGGGCAGGTGAAATGAGGATAGGAGCTGCTGGATTAATTGTTGCAATGGAAGAGCAAAGTTTATTTACCTAGTGGACTACAAGGTTTAACCAGACCTTCGCTCTGGTTCCTAATGACAGCTTCTGGGAATCATGGAGTCCATGATTCCCAGAGATCCCAGCCCTGTCCTTGAGCCTCCCATTTATATTTATTCAGTGAATTCTGAACAGTTTTTCAGTAATTTCTATCTGCACCTTCGTCTATGTATATCGTTATTTGTTGTTGCTAAGACCGAGAACTCCAATTTCTATGCTTACGTGAAATTCAACATATTACCAAAGACTACCAAATATTCTATAGAATATTGAATATGAAATATACTTTAAAAAGCTTATTATGTAGAATCTTAAATGGAAAATCTACTGAATTATGTCTGTATGTTATCCCTTCTCAAGGTACTCTGCCTGCAGACCTCCCAACTCCACCAGAAATACCAACTCCAGTAACATTGCCTCCACACAACTGTACAGACGAAGAATTTGTTTGTAGGTCTGACGGTCACTGTGTTGAAAAAGTCCAGAAATGTGACTTTAGAAATGACTGTCCTGACCAGTCAGATGAATCATTCTGTGGTAGGTGAATTCCTGTTTTGTGTTAACATAGCATAAACCTGTTAAGACTGTGCTGGGATAGTCTTTAAGTAACGTGGCCATGTGTCCTAGTTAGAAATTTTTGACTTGGCTTACAATAGGTTCTTAACGTAAAAGTTGTTGGTATAGAAAATTATAGTAGAAGAATCAGCATGCATTCTTCTGTCATGCTCAACAAGAGGTAAGTCTTTTTAAACTGAAGTTTTGTATTCAAAACATTTATTTCATGGACTTTCCTTGACTCTGGGACTATGATTGACTAGCTCTTTTTTATCCCCCACCCCCTTTTGTCTCTCTTAGGTTCCTTACACTCACGAAATAGAAATGTTTAAAGTGGAAGTATTATAATACTCTCAAATTAGATAAATTTGCTCAAATTTTGCCATTGCCAAAATAGAAAATGAATACTACATTAAATATGTAGAATTCATCAGAACCAGTTCTAATATAGGTAGGCCTTTCATCATCTGTGTCCTATTGAAAGCTGGTTTTTACTTATTGTCATCTGCCAGTCTGTGGCTTATAAGGCACATTTTTTATTCAGAATTGAACTCAGCCAGAGATATACTTTTAGAGGAGACAAATTGTTCTATGTCTGCAGGGGCAAAACATAGGATCAGGAGTGAACACTTCTGCTGTTTTTTTCCCCCCCTTCCCTACTATTTATTGGATGGTATATGAATTTCCTATACTACAATATTTTCCAGGTGTCTTGATGATACGAAAGGTTCAGACCCTGTAGTAGTACAGAGCGTAGGGAAACTCTGTTCTGTCAGCATTATACAGAAATTCCAAAACTTGAAAAGTCAAATAAGGTTCATACTTACTTTAACTTAGAAAAAGAAATGCTTCTTAAGGTACAGATACACAATAAATTAACTAACTTAGCTAGACCCCAAAACTCATAAAATCAAAGCTAACTCACTCTGTGAATGGGATGGTATAGTAATTAACTCCGGTTGGCTAGGCATACATATGGTGCATTGCAGATGGGAGAGAATATAATGGAAGGTGTTGTGGTAGTCAAACCTTCCTGTTGGGAGACTAAATCCTGTTATGATCTATAGAAGTTGTCATGTTTCTGAAAGTTTACATAGAATTGAGTTAATTACACCTAATGAGTATCTTCAGTGAACACTGACTTTCTTCATTGTTCAACTTTGCAGTTTTAGTGACATCATTGATGATCAAGTGGGCAGTTTTGATAAAGTTCTTTAAATGTCCTGAATGAGTGTCTCCTATGAAATTATTATTTTAAAATCCTGGAGTTATTAATTTACTTTGAATACACATGAACTGTATTGTTATTCTCAACAAATTTTGTGATCTTTCTTCCTCCATATTTTTGTAAGATGACTGTTATGTAATAAATCTGCCTGTTATCTACAGTCCTGTATTTTCTTTTCTTTTTTTTTTTTTTTTATTTATTTGACAGAGAGAAACACAGCTAGAGGGAACACAAGCAGGGGGAGTGAGAAAGGGAGAAGCAGACTTCCTGCCAAGCAGGGAGCCTGATGCGGGGCTTGATCCTAGGACTCTGGGATCATGACCTGAGCTGAAGGCAGATGCTTAAGGACTGAGCCACCCAGGTGCCCCAGTCTTGCATTTTCTAATGCTTTTGATTGTAAAAGAGACACAACATGAGAGCTGCTCTCTGAATAAAATTTTAAGTGCACAATATATTATTGTTGACTGTGGGTACAATGTTGTACAGCAGATCTTCGAGCTCATTCATCTTGCTTGCCTAAAACTTTATGCCCTCTAATTTAAAAAAAGTCAGTGATTCTTTTCTTTTTTAATGATACGAAGAACAGAAGCTTATTGAATTTTAAAACTCTGGTGGGTGGGGGATGAGGTAACCGGGTGATGGGCGTTAAGAGTGCTTGATGTAACAAACACTGGATGTTGTATCCAACTGATGAAACACTAAGCTCTACCTCTGAAACAAATAAAAAAAAAAAAAAAAAAACATTTTGAATCTCTTCACAAGATAAATATAATCACTATTAATGTCAGAGATTAAATGACACACCTGTGCCACGATTAAAAATGACTTTTTTGTTGTTGTTGGAGTGCGTCCTTCTCAAACTTTACATTAAACCATGAACTCAAGTTCTAAATGATGGTTCGCCAACATTGCTTATGCCATGTCTTCTGCAGCACACATAGGAACAGTGGAGAATTTAAGAGAGACACAGGGACATGTCCAGAGAGAGGAAGAAAGAGCATTTCACACACAGCCTGTGTATTTCACAAATCACTGGACTTGTAATTTCTTGTGATATTAGGTTACAGTCCTTACAAGAACATTGAAAACTTTCCAGGAAAATACTATTGCCTTGAACTTAAGTAGTTTGGAATTGGACTAACCTCTTCAAAGGCTAAGCTGAAGTTTAGCTTCGTAGTAATACTGTGGCGAAAGAATAGACTTACCTGAACTTGGTAAACAACGTCAGTGTTATGTGAGAAGGGACTTGCAATGCCTAGATTGCTGTTTGAGGATACGTAATTAAAATCTCACCTCCTTAGCAGAACAAATTCTCTAAGATATGCATTTATTTACATGTTATTTATATCTATACTGTAGCGGTTGGAATATAATATACATAGATTTCTCTAAAACTCTCCTAATGATAATAGAAATCATTTGTCTAACTAATTATGTTTAAAAAGTAATTTAAAAAAAGAAACCTGCAGTAAGAAAGTGCTTGATACAGGCAGAAAGGGCCATTTATTGACACATTTATTGTGATTAGCTCATCTTGTCTTTGTTCTACTCTGTGCAAGCTACGAAAGTTTGCAGCTTTGAAAAGGAAAGCCTGTGTCAATGGTACCAGCCAATCCCAGAAAACCTAATTCAGGATTCGAACACATTCAGATGGGGTCTTGGTAATGGAATCAGTATTCATCGTGGGGAAGAAACTCACAGGCCATCGGTGGATCACACAACGTAAGTGACCACATGCTTTGAACATGTCTCTTTGGAATTATGTATTAAGCAATTTCAAAATCCCTGCGCCATCATTTTACCCTAAGCCAATGAATGATGAAGTTACAGACTAAATAGGCTAAGTGCACTCTTTCATATAAAATTGAGAAAAAAAAATAACAGCTGTTCGGTTAAAAAAAAAAAAAAAAGCTGCGAATCAGGGGCCCCTGGGCGGCTCAGTCATTATGCATCTGCCTTCAGCTCAGGTCATGATCCCGGAGTCAGTGGATCGAGCCCTACATTTGGCTCCCTGCTCAGCAGAGAGTCTGTTTCTTTCTCTCTCTGCCCCTCACTCCACTCGCATCTGCTTCTCCCACTGCTCCTTACCCAACTTGTGCTCTCTCTCAAAATAAGTAAATAAAATCTTAAAAAAAAAAAAAAGCTGTGAATGCTCTTATAAAAGTCATAGAAACTAGAGAAAAGCATAAGAACAATAATCTGTAATATCACTACTCATTGAAAACACTGTTAATATGTTGTTTTAAAATTATTTATTCAGGGATTCCTGGCTGGCTCAGTCAGTAGAGCATGTGACTCTTGATCTCAGGGTCATGAGTTCAAGCCCCATGTTGGGCTGGAGTCTACTTAAAAATCCAAAAACAAATTTTGAAGACATTTAAAAAATAGAGTTATCTGTTCATTCCTTACCCTGCCCAAGTTTTTCTGTTTCCTCCTTTTCCAGCTCCTCTTTCTCCTTACCTCTTTCGCGCCTCTTCCAGTCTTTGATCTTCATTGTCATTTATTTTGGTCTTTTCTTTCCAAGGCTTCATAACTTACCCCTTTCCCTGTGTTAGAGGCCACAGATATACTGAGTGTTTCCTTATCAGATCCCACCCTTCATTCTTTCCTTTTAATGGTTTCATGGAAGTACTACTGAAGACAGCAAGGGGATCTCCAATTTTATTACAGAGAATGTTTTCAAAACTTTATGTCTTCACACTTCCCCTCAGTCAAAGCTTCAAGAGCCCCACTTCTGTGGCTTCTGTTTCAAGAAAACTAACAGTGGTGTGTCCACTTCCCATCTGTCATTGCTTTGGCCAGCGTGACCTGATACTCGAAGAGAGCCACACTGTCTTCTGGGCTGACGTTTTTACTCTGCTTTCTGATCTCTCTTTTGTTGTTTTATTTTGTTGAAACAGTTTGAGTTTTACCATCATTTGATTTCGATATTAGCAGCCATTTTGCCCAAAGTCTATAGAGTGGCAGATACAAATACCAAGTGCTTTGGTCACTTTCAATAGTTGGCAATTAATTTGGGAGGTTTCAGTCTACAGATTGTCCTCGGGCTGCTTCTGACTCACAGGAAAGCAAAGGGCAATTTCAGAAAGTTTCTCTGGCACATCCACATAAACCACACTGCATTAATCTATTTCTGTCAAGAAAAAGACAGACTAGGGACGCCTGGGTGGCTCAGTTGGTTAAGCCACTGCCTTCGGCTCAGGTCATGATCCTGGAGACCCGGGATCGAGTCCCACATCGGGCTGCCTGCTCGGCGGGAAGCCTGCTTCTCCCTCTCTCACTCCCCCTGCTTGTGTTCCCTCTCTGGCTGTGTTTCTCTCTGTCAAATAAACAAAATCTTTAAAAAAAAAAAAAGAAAAAAAAAAAAAAAAGAAAAAGACAGACTAGAATCTCCCTTCCATGTAGTAAAGGTATGAATAGAAACGTGGTAGCATGTTATAAGCACAGTAATATAATTGGCTTTTAACTTCCTTGTCTCCCTCCTTGCGTTGCCCATCACCCCCAAAGACTGCACAGTCTCTGAGGAATCACAAGGTCTGCGGCTTCCCTCTTCATTGCATTATTTCTAAATGACTGATACATAATAAGTCTTTGTAGTTATTTGTTGAATGAATTAGTTGATGATTAGTACCTATATATTTGTGCTTTATAATTTAGGTTGCAAGCAAAAAATTTAAATATATTTAAAGTAAGGAAAAATTTTTAAAGATTTTATTTATTCATTTGACAGAGAGAGAGAGAGAGAGGGAGAGAGCGCAAGCAGGCTTGTGAAAGGGGAGCTTCAGGCAGAGGAAGAGAAAGTAACAGGCTTCCCGCTGAGCAAGAAGCTTGATGCAGGGCTTGATCCCAGGACTCTGGGATCATGACCTGAGCTGAAGGCAGTTGCTTAGTGACTGAGCCACCTCAGGGTCCCTAAATAATGTTTAATAGTCAGATAATGTTTAATGGATGTGCTGTACGTGACAGTGAATCTGGAGAAGGGAGTGGTCCTTAAGCTTGCATCTCCCCTAGCTGTCCTTTTCCCTCTCTCTAGGCTCCTTCTGCAGCCAAGGAGGGTTTGACATTTTTACTTTGTCCTAAGAAATAATTTTTGTGCATCATATATCCATCCTACTTAGTGGCTTATAGTAAATCTCCACACTTCACTTTCCAAATTTTATTATTTTATATTTAAAGGGAAGCTTTTTCTAACTTATGAAATGCGTTTCTCTCTCATATGTGTGGCTCCAGAAATTTAAAGCCAGGGTTTTAAGCCCACTGTGTTTGAAATACTTTTCAAAACCCAATTTTGAAAATCAAAACGCTGTGAACCCATTCTTTATCTTCACATTCTGTGATACCAATTCTCCTAAAGGCAGAGAGGTTCAGGCTCAGGTTGGTAAAAATCACAAGTGTAAAAGAAAAAGAGCACATTAGTGTATTTCAAAATATTCTCTCACTTCATATACTTAATGAAGCAATTAAAAATCTAGAAAAGTCGTGGTGGTGTGGGAATATGTAGGGAACTTTTCATTGTGTACTGAAGTCTTAGATAACACCTTTTTTCTTTTTTAAGATTTATTTATTTAATATATAGAGAGAGTGGGGGTGAGCAGAGACACAGGGAAAGAGAGAATCTCAAACAGACTTGGTGCCCAGTGTGGAGCCTGATACGGGCTCAGTCCCACGACTCTCAGCTGAAACCAGGAGTTGGATGCAAACAATGGTGCCACCCAGGCGCCCCTTAGATAACATCTTATTATGTGTGTTTCATCATGAAAATGTCATAGTAAAAGCCAAAAGAAGTGACATTCCAAGTGACATTCTACCGCTTGGTCTTCCCACTAAATTTAATGGATTTGTAAGCCTAAGTATCCGGATGAATGTTGTGGCCTAAAAGAAGGGTTACATCTTTAGTTTTCACTTTGTGGAGAGTACAGCTGGTTTATTCAATACTTTAGTATGACTTAGAAAAAGGTGTCTCTTCTTCTCGGGTTGGGGACATGGCAGCCATGGCCTTGGCATAGGGCTTGGTGAATGGATTCTTTCTATACCCTGCTCAGCTAGGCCCAAGTAAGGGCACCTAGGCAGGATTTGTATCTAAGATTTAAATCAAGAAATCAATACTGTTCTTGGCTATACTCCAGTGAAATTAAGTAAAATGCTTTCAGTGTAAATATCAGCTGCAATTTGCATGTTCTTTTGAGATTGGGATTGGGTGAAATTTCAATTTCCTTTACCTTATACAGTGATAAGGAACATTTAGTTGAAGAGCTATTTTCTCAGTGTTTTAGAAAAAGAAACAATGTAAAAAAAACCCAAGAAAACAGAAAAAAAATGAGTTTATATCCATTTGAATACCGGGTACTACTAGGGAACTTGGCAAAAATGGTAGTTGTATCAGTTGAGAATTTTTTTAAATTGCTTAACATTGAATTGAGATATTTGGGTCACTTAGCACCTAGCACCTGGGCTTTGAAGCTAATTCAGATTTAATTATTTTTAGAATATTGTAGATTTAGTATTGTGTCATGACCTGAGTGGAAACCAAGAGTTGGACACTCAACTGACTGAACCTCCCTGTTTGTAGTTTTATATGACCTCCAGAATCAGTTGAATTAGCCTGGTCTTTTAGCTCAGGCAATTTTACCATAGTGTCTAAATTGGTCTGTAATTAAGTACCATAAATTTATAATTGTTTTTTATCTCCTAGAAGGAAACTTTGATCCATCTTGTTTATTTTTACTGCAAGAAGCCAAGGACAGCAGAGTTCTGTGTTCTTGGCTCTTAAATCAATACATATATATTTTTTTGAAAAACTGCCCAGGTTTTATGTTAAGAATTATTTGGAGTATAAAATCACCCCCTCAGGCAAAAATAAGTTCTCTGCACTTCATTGCTGATATGGAATGATATCTAGGGGAGTATGTATGCCTATTCTAGATTAGTGGTTTCTAACTCTGCTCACAGAAGCCTTAGGAAAGTTTCTCAAAATGGTGATTGGGGCCACTGTCAATTTACATATATACACACACAAACACACGCGCGCGCGCGCACACACGCGCACATATATATACACATATATAATAATATATACACATATATACATATATAATATATACATATATATATTTAAATGCAGATTCTAAAACACTTGAATCAAAATCTCAAGGGGTACATCTGGGAATCTGTATTTTAGTGTAATTCCTAGAAGGTTCTAGAACCTCATCCCTAGACACCTCCAAGGCAGGAAGTAGGGAGGGTATTGCTGAAAGACTGAGGATAGCTTTCTTAATTACTTATTCCAGTTTTGGTCAGAGCTGATTGATTTTTTTCTAAATGTAGTGAGTAATTAGAAAAATAGTACCAGGGCGCCTGGGTGGCTCAGTAGTTTAAAGCCTCTGCCTTCGGCTCAGGTCATGATCTCAGGGTCCTGGGATCGAGGCCCGCATTGCTTCCTCCTCTCTCTCTGCCTGTCTCTCTGCCTACTTGTGATCTTTCTCTCTGTCAAAAAAAAAAAAAAAAAAAAACGTACCAAATGTTTCAGGGCAAACAAACGAAAAATTTGTTATAAGGTAATTGCATATAAAAATGAAACAAAATTTATATCTTGAAACATAACTGTTATAATTGGGAAATAGTGTATGAGAAATACCTTTACCCTCCTTGAGCGTCTAACTCAGGTCGTGATCTTGGGGTCAGGATGGAGCCTGGGGTCATGGGATGGACTTAGGCCAGAGTTTGCCTCAGAGTCTCTCTCCCTCTCCCTCCTGCTCACTCTCTCCCTCTTTGTTTCTCAAATAAATAAAATCTACAAAAAAATAAAAAAGGAAAATATCGTTACCCTCAGTTAATCTAGAAGACATGTACTTTCAAGGCACCCTCTGTATTGCTCCATTCATTGTGTAATCCCCAACTTTTTTTCTCAGATCTTTTTGAGTATCTGGAGAAGACAGATACTTTAAAATACATTGGATTTTAGTTTGCTTACAGATTGTTGAGAAACTATTTGAATATGAACTATCTCATTAAAAATCCAGATTAGATAGGACACCATTTCTTATGTGTGTCATTTGTAAAGTAGTAATTTTTCTTAGGTTTTTCTTTTTATTTCACAACACTAGACATGGCCTTTTAGGTGGAAATGAGTTATAGCCCCCACTGTTGGAAATGCACCTGCCTTCCAGTGTATGCAGTGCATTTGTGCAGGCTTAACATCCTGATAAACTAAAAGCCACATAAATAATGTGAACTGTCCCTGTGACATAACCATGCATATCATCATGTACCTAAGTGCTGGATGTAAAGGTGGATAAAAGCTTCACTGAAACTGAAAATATTTAAAGTCTTCTGCTCTGCAACAATAACAATTTCCAAAGCTTTAATCGCTTGGACATTAAATACTAGAATTACTGCTTTCTCCAAGCCTTCTTTGGTAAGATGATAAGCTAGTATTTTATAGGCCAATTGAGATGCTTTAACACTCTCTCAATATAATTTCTAAAAGATCCGGTTTTATAAATTTGGAATAATGGTTAAATACCAGGCTCTAGTAAAACTTTTGCTGAAATAAAAATAAAAGTGCAAACAGTGAAAATATAAATTAACTAATAATTTTCTCTTAACGGTTGTAATACTTGTGGGAAGCAGCATTTCTGGCTGTGTTGCCACAGGACTGAATATAAAGCATAGCTGGACCTCTAAAGCACAGGAAACCTTGCTCCTCTTTACATTGTCCTTGAGTTAAGGACCTATTCTTTATATTTGCATACATTAATAATTTGTGTTAATGAAGTGAATTTAATCACTTTAATTGTAATTTTATTTCAGTGTATTTTAGCTTGGTAAGTAATTTTAAAAGTTAACTATAGTGGCTTAAAAATACAGAATTTGAGGGGTGCCTGGGTGGCTCAGTTGTTAAGCATCTGCCTTCAGCTCAGGTCATGATCCCGGGAGTCCACCCTGCTGGGCAGGAAGCCTGCTTCTCCCTCTCTCACTCCTCTTGCCTGTTTTCCCTCTCTAGCTATGTTTCTCTGTCAAATAAATAAAATCTTAAAAAAAAAATACAGAATTTGAGAGAAATCTTTGCCAAAAGTCACACTTGTACACTGTACCTAAAGTAACAGAGAGACAGTGGTTAGGTAGTATATTCGCTATGCAAGCTAAAGTTTTAAGGATAAATTCGTCGTGCAGTGTATGATTTTATGTTTTATCAAAGATCATTGCTTAATAATACAATAATTTTATACTATGGTTATAACTGTATTCAGAAATTAAAAATGCATTTTCATTGTATAATTTTTGAATATGCTTTTCCTTTAACTATGTTAAAATGAAAAAAAAATGTAGTTTTATTGTTTCCTGCACAGAATTGTTATATTATTAGACAAAATCTAGAGGAAACATCCAAGAGCTTTATGACCTGAAAGATGTGGAGGGAGCCATGTGCATATAATTTGTCATGTTAGTCATGTGTTTTGTGAGCGTCTAGAAGGAATAGAAAACTTAATCTCATGTTGGACCAACATATGCATGAACAGATATGTAATGCCCAGAGGAAAGTGTTCCTTGCTGAAAGAGAGGTCCACTGGGAGGCTCAGATAACTTATCAAGTCTTCAGGTCTATCTTGGTTGTGCATGTATCTTTAATAATACTTGAAGGGAGTCTCTATTTTTGGTTGTTAATGGATAATACAGATGAACTAAGATAATACTATTGGTAAAGACCACATACTGACTTTCTTAAGAATTTCTTACCTTTTTAAATTTCTACAAAAATTCTTTTCTTTTACCATAAAAGAGGAAATTTATCTTTATTGTAGGAAAATATTTGAATATAGGTAGGAAAGATAAACCCCATCAATGATAATTATACCACCATGATAAAAGCATCATGTATGCATGCTTATACAATCAACCACATTGCTTTCAATTAATACAGTAAATGAAAACACTATTTTCACTCAATCTGCTCTTAATTTTATATACAATCTATAAACAACTATTCACCAGTACTTTTAATGGGCTAATAGTATTCTGTTAGGCGGATGTACCATGATTCGCTCATTTCCTCACTGTTGATCTGTGGGTTGTTTATGTTTATGCACAAATTTAATCAGTCTTTACTGAACTATATACAGGTTTGCACACATTGAAGATTATATCCTGTTGTTTTTCCTTTTTTAACCATTTGATTTATAATTTTAAATTATCCCTCAGAAATGTACTTTTTTTTTTTTTGCAAGGAGTGCATGACTTTGTTTTTCTGTATGTTTGCCAAACACTGAGTATTTAATCATTTTTTTCAGAGTTTCAGTTTGAAAGTATGGTTGAAGTAGCAGCTGATTATATATTTTTTCCATTTCTTCAATTCTGATCAGGGTAATCAAGTTTATGTGTATGTGTGCCTTGTCCATTTGTATTTCTGTGTATGTGTGTGTATTACCTGTTTATACTCTTTGCTTGGTATTCAGTAGGTAGTGTCTATTTTTTTTCTTACTGATTTACATGATCTTTTAAAGCACTGAGGTACTTTTTTTGTACCTGTTATGAGTGTTGCAAAGATTTTTCCCAATTTTTATTGGCCTTTTATTAGTTTATAATGTTTTTACATTTCCAAACTTCCAGGTTGTACATGGTAATGTCTGCTAACTGCATCTTTGATAGTTTAGTTTTACTCAGTCTGTTCAGATATTGCTTCTTCTTGACTCAGTCTTGGTAGGTTGTATGTTTCTATGAATTTATCAATTTCTTCTAGATTATCAAATTGGTATATAATTGCTTGTAGTAGTCTCTTCTGATACTTTGGGATTATGTTGTTTTAATTGTAATACCCCTCTTTCATTGATAATTTTATTCATTTGAGTCTTCCCTTGTTTTTTTCTTGGTTAACCTAGTGAAAGGATTGCCAATTGTTAACGTTTTTCAAAAAACTAACCCTTAGTTTTGTTGGCCTTTTATTTTGTTTTCTTATTCTGTATTTCATTTATTTGCACCCTAATCTTATTATTCTTTTCCTCTGTTAACTTTTACCTTAGTTTAAGTTCCTAGACATGTAAAGTTGGATTGCTTATTTGAGATCTTTCTTTTTTTAATGTAGGTGTTTATAACTGTAAACTTTCCTCTTAGAACAGCTTTTAATGCATCGCATTAATTTTGTATCAAGATTATTTATTTTATTTTATTTCTTTATTTTTTAAAGATTTTATTTATTTGACAGAGAGAAACACAGCCAGAGAGGGAACACAAGCAGGGGGAGCGAGAGAGGGAGAAGCAGGCTTCCCGCTGAGCAGGGAGCTGGATGTGAGACTCTATCCAGAGACTCTGGGATCCTGACCTGAGTCAAAAGGCAGATGCTTAATGACTGAGCCACCCAGGCGCCCCTGGATGTTTTTTTTAATTTCTCCTTTGAACCATTGTTTGCTCAGGAGCATGTTTTGATTTCCATACATTTGCGAATTTCCCAGCTTTTCTCCTGTTATTGGTATTGCTTTCATACCATTTTGGTCAGAAAAGATATGTGATATAATTTTAATTTTCTGGAACTTGTTAACTTCAGAACATACAATCTATCCTGAACATACAATCTATCCTGGAAAATGTTCTGAATGAACTTGAGAAGGGTGTGTTTCTGCTACTTTTGGATGGAATGTTCCATATATGTCTGCTATGTTTGTTTGGTCTATAGTGTTGTTTAAATATCACCATATAGTGTTAACTCAAATAGCAAAATATAATATAAGAGAGTCATGTATTATATAGAGTCATATATATAGTCAAATAACACTGTAGTGCTCTTACTTTATTGATTTCTGTCTGAGTAAGCCATCCATTATTGGGTGTGAAATATTAAATCCCTATTACTGTATTGTTTATTTCTCCATGTAGTTGTTATTATTTGTTTTCTGTGTTTGTATGTTCTAATGCTGAATGCATATTTATAACTGTTATATCATTTTTATCAATTATTCCCTTTATCATTATACAATGACCTTCTTTTTGTGTCTCTTCTATTTGTAACTTAAAGTCTAGTTAAGTATAGCCACCTCTCCTCTCTTTTGGTTCCCATTTGTATGGAATCTTTTCTGTCCCTTCACTTCCAGCCTATGTGTGTCTTTAAAACTATAGTCAATCTCTGGTAAGCACCATATAGCTGGATCTAGTTTCTCATTTTTTAACCCTTCAGCCTCTCTTTGGGTTGGAGAATTTTATCCACCTGTGTTTAAAGTAATTATTGATAAGTAGGGTCTTACTACTGCCATTTTATTGTTTTCTCACTGCTTTGTAGTTCCTTTATTCTCTTCTTTATCTCTTGCTGTCTTTTGTTGTCTCTTGCTGTCTTCTTTTGTGATGTGATGATTCTTTGTGGTGGTGTGCTCTGATTCTTCTATCTCAATATTTTGTTTATCTACTACAGGTTTTTCCTTTGTTGTTGCCATAAGGCTTACATAAACAGTCTTATAGTTTCAGCTTTCTCTTGTTAGCCAGTAATAGTTCACTTTGGGGCCTGGGTGGGTCAGATGGTATTAAATGTGGGCCAGGGGGGCTTTCTGTTAGGGTCTCTGATTAAGGGAGGCTCCTGTCTGTTCTCTGAGGTGGAAGTGCTTCTGGCTGAGGTCTGCCATTGGGTGAGCCTGCTCACTCAGCTTCTCATTCAGAGCTTGCTGACTCCCTTGTTGGGTGGCGCTTGGTTTGGCTCCACGGTCAAGTGGACCTACGGGCTGGGCTCAGCATTCACCTCTGGTTGGCTGGGGTCATGAGCCATGTTCCCTGGCAAAGTGGTTGGACTGTGCATTTGGGTGGGGCCGCGGGCTGGGTCTGCAGTTGGGCCTGGCTGGGTGGGGCTGCAGGCTGTGCTCCCCACCCAGATGTTCTGCTGACACATCTCTGTCACATGTAGCATTCAGGTAAAGCCCCTTTGGGATGAGGTGTGATCTCAGGCTATGATCAGCAATCAGGCAGGGCTAGGTTCGTTCCAGTGATGGACAGGACCATTGACTAGCCTCTGTGTCCTAGCAGTAGTCTATGTTGAGCTCCCAGGCTGCCCATGGTCATTGTTGAGGTGTCCTGGTTAGGCAGGGCTGTAGTCTCTGCTCAACAGGTGGATGAAACTATTGGCTTGGCTCCCTGTCTGGGTGGAGTCATAGCCTGGCCTGTAGGACCTCCTAGGGCTCACTGATTAGGTTCCCTGTCTGGGTGG
>PITA01015901.1:0-48433 GCA_004023965.1 Spilogale gracilis
ACATCTTCTTTATCCATTCATCTGTCAATGGGCATCTCAGCTCATTCCATAGTTTGGCTGTTGTGGACATTGCTGCTATAAACGCTCGGGTGCACGTGCCCCTTCAGAGCATGACATTTGTATCTTTAGGGTAAATACCTAGCTGTGCAATTGCTGGGTTGTAGGTAGCTCTATTTTTAACTTCTTGGGGAACATCCATATTGTTTTCCAAAGTCACTGTTATCAGCCTTCATTACCACCAACAGTGCAGGAGGGTTCCCCTTTCTCTGCATCCTTGCCAACATCTGTCATTTCCTGACGTTAACTTTGGCCATTCTGACTGGTGTGAGGTGATATCTCACTGTGCTTTTGATTTGTGTTTGTGTTTCCCTGGTGCCAAGTGATATGGAGCACTTTTTCATGTGTTGGCCATTTGAATGTCTTCTTTGGAGAAATGTCTTTTCATGTCTTCTGCCCACTTCTTGATTGGATTATTTGTTTCTTTGGGTATTGAGTTTGATAATTTTTTATAGATCTTTGACACTAGCCCTTTATCTGATAAGACATTTACAAATATCTTCCCCCATTCTGTGGGTTGCCTTTTAGTTTTGTTGACTATTTCCTTTGCTGTGTAGAAGCTTTTTATCTTGATGAAGTCCTAGTGTTTCTGTTTGATTTAAGTTTCCTTTGCCTTTGGAGACTTGTTTAGCAAGAAGATGCTGTGGCTGAAGTCAAAGAGGTTGCTGCCTGTGTTCTCTAGGATTTTGATGGGTTCCTGTCTCACATTTTGAGTTTATCCCTTTTGAGTTTATCTTTGTGTATAATGTAAGAAAATGGTCAGGTTTCATTCTCCTACATGTGGCTGCTCAATTTTCCTTGCACCCTTTGTTGAAGAGACTGTCCTTTGTCTACTGGATATTCTTTCCTGCTTTGCTGAAGATTAGTTGACCATAGTGTTGAGAGCCCACTTCTGGGCTCTCTATTCTGTTCCATTGATCTATGTGTCTGTTTTGTGTTAGTACCATACTGTCTCAATCACTACTGCTTTGTAATAGAACTTGAAGTCTGGCATTGTGATGCCATCAGCTTCCCCCCGCCCCAAGCATTCCCCTGGCTATTCAGGGTCTTCTCTGGTTCCACACAAATTTTAGGATTATTTGTTTCAGCTCTGTGAACAATGTCAATGGTATTTTGATAGAGAATCCACTGAATGTGTAGATTGCTTTGGGTAGCACAGGAATTTTAACAATATTTATCATTCCAATCCATTAGCATGGAATATTTTTCCATTTCTTTGTGTCTTCTTCAATTGCTTTCATAAGTGCTCTGTAGCTTATACAGTACAGATCCTTTACCTCTTCGGTTAGGTTTATTCCTAGGTATCTTACGGTTTTTGGTGCAAATATAAATAGGATTGATTCCTTAATTTCTCTTTTTTCTGTCTCATTGGTAGTGTACAGAAAGGTAACTGTTTTCTGTGCATTGATTTTATATCCTGTCGGGTTGCTGACTTCCTGTATGAGTTTTAGCAATTTTGGGGTGGAGTCCTCACACATTTGGCCACTTTTTAAAGCCTGTGTTTCCTTGCCTTGCATGTGTGTATTCTAGTTCTTGGTCGAAGATACACCATGAATAATCTCACAAACATCTAAGGGTCCTCCTCTATACAACTGCCACTTTTCCAATACTCTGAAAATTACTGTAATTTATCCCTCAGTATTTGCTCTTAGAACAATGAGCATTGTTTCAAAGATGTGTGAAATTTTCCTCCAGAGCAGATACAGTCACACAGATTTAAGTTTAAAGACTGGTTTTATCATGCTATATTATTTGGGGCAATTTACTGAATCCCAATTGCCTCATCTGAAAAATGAGGACAATACCATCTATCTCTTTGATCTTTCAAATGTATCAATATGATCAGGACAGTGCCTGACACAGAGCAGTGTTCAATAACTGGTAACATTATTAACAGTAATGATAGCAGCATTAGTATTCATAATATAACCAAAGGACCTTAAACATGGTTCTTAACCTATACAAATATAAAATCTAAGGTTCTTCTAGATAAGGAAATTAAACATTAAAATTAAAATTCCTGATTCTTTGTACATGATCACTTATTTTTGATAAAAATGTACATAACACACCTCTTGTTAGCCTACCCACTACCACACAGGTTGAGCCTGGCCCACTGGGATAGAACCAACATAGAGAGCCACTGCCATCTCCTTCTCCAACATTTCCAGGTTGGAGCTTAGATTACAGGAACCCAGATACTGAAGGGCAAGTACTGGCCTCTCATCCCCCTACCACTCACAAAACTTTTAAAAAAATTAATAAAATGCCAAGGTCTCAACATAGCTTCTCTTAAAATACAGAAATTACCAATAACTTTCTTAATCAACTTAAACTGCATTCACAGGTAGATCAAGAAAAGTTTTGAATTTGGCCATGTCTCTGGCCAAGGACATATTTAAAGTAAGTTTGGTATTTAAGCTTAGTTCATACTCCAAATTAATCCAGAAGGCATCAAAGTATGAATAAGAAGTGAATGCAACTATGTATGACTCACAACATTCAATATGCACATAAACCAAGTTGTAATACTGGCAAAAATTAAAAAAGAACTACTGATGGCAAATTAATATCACCATGACACATCCTTAAAAATAAGGAGGTCATATAGATGATTCTTGTTCGGGAGCTACAGCATTTTATAAATATCAGTTCTCCTGTCTAGTTTAATATTGATTTGTAAATCCAAAAACATTTGACTGTGACCTTAGCCTCTGGTTCCTGACATAAATAGAAAATTGAGACTTTACAGTTTGTTTGTTTGTTAGCTTTAAAATCCACTTTTATTAATTTAAATTCAATATAGTTAACATATACTATATTATTAGTTTCAGGGGTAGAATTTAATGATTGATCAGTTGCATATAATACCCAGAGCTCATTACACTCTGTGTCCTCCTTAATGTCCATCACCCAGTTACCCCATATTCCCACCTCCTCTCCAGCAACCCTCAGTTTGTTTCCTAGAGTTCAGTACCTTTTATGGCTTACCTCCCTCTGAATTTTCATCTTATTTGTTTTTCCTTCCCTTCCCCTATGTGTTCATCTGTTTTGTTTCTTAAATTCCACATACGAATGAAATCATATAGTATTTGTATTCCTGTGACTTATTTCACTTAGCATAATACCCTCTAGTTCTATCCACATTGCTGCAAATGGCAAGATTTCATTCTTTTACATCGCTGAGTACTGAAAGAGGCACACTTCGTTTTTTTTTAAATATCTTATTTATTGAGAGAGAAAGAATACACATGAGTAGGACAGATAAAATGAGGAGAGGGAATCCCAAGTAGACTCCATGCTGGGCAGAGTCCCACAGGGGGCTCTGTCCCAGGACCCTGAGATTATGACCTGAGCTAAAATCAAGAGTTAGACACTCAAGTGCCTGGGTGGCTCAGTGGGTTAAAGCCTCTGCCTTGAGCTCAGGTCATGATCTCAGGGTTCTGGGATCAAGGCCCACATTGGGTTCTCTGCTCAGCAGGGAGTCTGCTTCTTCTGCTCTCTCTGCCTGCCTCTCTGCCTACTTGTGATCTCTCTCTCTCTCTCTGTCAAATAAATAAATAAAATCTTTAAAAAAAAGTTAGACACTCAACCAACTGAGCCACCCAGGTGCCCCAAGACACATAATTCTTTTGAGAATGTTCTCATGGAAATGAGAGAAATGCCTCAAAATTTCAATATAAATTCTTTGTAACTCTAATATCTTTATTTTAGAGTGAAAGATAGAGTGCAATTGGGGGAGAGGTAAAGGGAAAGGGAGAAACAGGCTCCCCAATGAGAATGGAGACCAATATGGGGCTCAATCCCAGGACCTGAGATCCTGACCTGAGCCAAAATCAAGAGTCAAGCTTTTAATCAACTGAGCCACCCAGGTGCCCCTCTAATATCTTTCTTATGGTATATGATTTATAAGGTAGTTTCAGATAGAGAACTTATATATTCTCTATTTCCACATTTAACATCATAACTTACGAGGATTAAGCTAAAATTGTTTAGCTCTTTTGATTAGGATGTATTTATCATAAGAAATCTAAGTCTGTCAGATCATTACTTTGAACAATTTCATACTCTTGTCCCAACCATACTCATGATCTGAAATATCCTTCATGTACCACACTATGAATTTCATGTGACACACTTTGAAAACCCTACTAAATTTTAATGAGGAATACAGAGCCAGACAGCATGAGAAACAGTATGCCTGCATAAATCTTGAATGGAGTCAGGAGGGGGACGGTGAAACAATGACCTGCAGTAGAATTTTATGAATTACTCTCCTGTATAACTCTGACTTATACTTGCATATTATATTAATGTGAAGCCTAAAATAATTATTACAGTATTGATTTCAAGTCATCCGAAATGACGTGGGAAGAGTGATATTTTTTAAAAAATAATAAAAGATAGTAATTTGTCCGTGGACATTTATTCTAAGGTGCAAAGAGTACTGACATATTTTTTTTTAAGTTTGCACATAGGTATTAGACATCGAGTTGTTTTTTCCATGATTAATTTGAGTTTTCAGAGGTTTGCAAGAGTAATATGGAGAACTGTTATCTTCCTGATTCTCAAATTCCCTATTTCCCAAGTAAGTGTAAAGGAGACCAGAAAATGTGTGAAACTCGTATCTTAAAACCCTTAGTGCCTGGGGCACCTGGGTGGCTCAGTCCTTAAGTGTCTGCCTTTGGCTCAGATCATGATCCTGGAGTCCTGGGATCAAGCCCCGCATCGGGCTCCCTGCTCAGTGGGAAGCCTGCCTGTCCCTCTCTCACTGCCCCTGCTTGTGTTCCCTCTCTAGCTGTGTTTCTCTCTGTCGAATAAATAAATAATATTCTTAAAACAAAACAAAACAAAACAAAACCTTAGTGCCTAACACAGGGTATTACAGTGATAGGTACAAGATAATGGTTCCCTGAATTGAGACTGAGGTAGCCTCCACTGTGAAAGGCTATAGCCTTTGAAAATGAAGTCCTTAACCCAGAACTTCACTCTGCTGAGGACTGGATTGTATTTTCACATTACGCAAAGCCAGAAATACACTATCTCAGGTGATAGGTGTATTATTTCATGAATTCTGATTACAGAGTTATGGCTGGTACCTTCATGGACTGAAAGGAAGTACCAGTGATAGCATCAAGTTAATTAGATATAGAAAAGTGCACAATCCAAAAAAGGTATTTTCAATTTCATATGTAATTGCTCTCATTGTATATACCTCAGTATCCTTGTGTGTACCCATATACCATGATGATCTAACATTAAAAAATAAAAGAGGTAGCTTATTACACCCTGACTATAACTTAGTACTAAACAAGGCATTTTAGTAGCTAATATAACTGAATTTCAGGGACCAGATTAAAATAATGAACAATTCATAATTTATTTTATTCTTTTAAAGACTTATTTTATTTTAGAGAGTGAGCACACATGAGGGGGGGGCAAAGCGAGTGGGAGAGGAATCTCAGGCATGGATCTGCTGTGCATGGATCCTGTTGTGGGGCTCCAATACAGGACCCTGAGTTTATGACATGAGCTGAAGCCAAGAGTTTCAGAACACTTACCTGACTAAGCCACCCAGTATTCTGAACAGTAATAATTTAAATCAATAGGTGACATTCCATATGTTGCACAAAATTAAAATTGTAATTGAAAAAATTAAATGAACCCTTAAAAATATATATAATAAAGTCATTTATTATACTAGACTAAAATTATGTCTTGTTTTAAACTTTGCTATTTCCATGGTAATTATTGACCAGAGAACTTTTATATCAGTTTATTCTAATCATAAAATACCTTTAGAGAAATCAGATGTCTTCCCAATTACATCCCTTAAAATAACCACTACAGTTTAAGAAAATTTACTGCTATACTGTAGAAGTCAAATATAAACATACTATCTTTTTTCAATTTTTATTTTAAATAAATGTTTGTTAGACGCATTTCTTTATCATGGAGTTACATCATTTTTGTCAAAAGCAATACTTTGCTATATAGATTAGATTAAAATTAACTACCTCCACTACCACTTACTATTTATTATTACTTATTATCAACATTGAGTTTAAATAACAATCAGGATTTTTATACGTTTAGTGATTCATTAATAATTTACAAAGAAAATACAAATTTTATGAGTTAAAAGTTAAGCACCAAAGAAAACACCTGTCAAATACACAAAATTCAATAGATCTGAAATTCTGAGCAAACGAATTTTAAAGGTCTATCACATTGGCATTTAGGTATGTAGTACACAAAGATTCTGGCTGTTTAAGAGGGCAAATACAAACATTAATCCATCAGAGTACCAACTGAGTCTGATAAATGAATGTATGAGGCAGCCTTTTCTAAAATATTGGTCCAAAAGAGGGAAACTGTTGAGAAATCATTTCCTTTCTCATTCCAGAGTTGTTGGGAGGAGAAAAAGGTCCCAAAATGTACTTTCAGATTTCAATGTGAGGAAATATTACAAAAAATAAAAAAATAAAACCGGGTTACATTTTAAAAGGTTCCTTGGTTTAATCAAGCCATGTATTTTATTATTCTCTGTCATAGGGAAGTATAACCTAGTCCTAAGAAGGGTCTGGTATAATAAAAAAGTGCCTGAATTTTAAAATCAAATACACCTGACCTCTGAACAATATAGAGGTTAGGGGCACTGACCCTCCTCACAATCTAAAATCTTTGTATAACTGTTGATTTCCCAAAAACTTAATCACCAATAGACTACTGTTGCCCAGAAGTCTTACCAATAGCATAAACAGTAGATTAACAAACATTTTATATGTATTATATATTGTATTCTTAGAATATATTAAGCTAGAAAAAATATTAAGAAAATCATAAGAGAGGGGCACCTGGGTGGCTCAGTCAGTTAAGGGCCCAACTCTTGGTTTCTGCTCAGGTCATGATCTCAGAGTACTGGGATTGAGCCCCTCATCAGGCTCCACATGAATGTGGAGTCAGCTTCAAGATTCTCTCTCCTTTGGCCCTTCCCTCTTCTCTCTCTCTCTCTCTCTCTCTCTCTCTCTCAAATAAATAAATGAATCTTTAAAAATAAAAGATAATCATAAGAAAAATACTTTTACAATACTGTTATATTTTTATTTAAAAAATCCATGAATAAGTGGACACACAGTTCAAACATATGTCATTCAAGTGACAACTGCATATGTAAGTCCTAGCTACAGGTTTATAACTTACTAAATGTAAAACATTGGACATCTTAATATCATTGAATATGCCATACATCTATAAAATGAGGATATATTATTAATATGAAGATTACAGATGATAAGGCATGAAAATAACCTAACATAGTCCTTAGCACATAGTTGGAACATAACATATGGTTATTTCCTTTATGTCTTTTCCCTTTTTATATGCATGGTCAAGTGCTCAGAGGTTCATGCAATAAATCTTGAAAAAATGTCTTAAATCCAGCAAGAATTTAAGTATGTTTTTCATGATGCATGGTGGTTCAATATTTGTGATCCATATGACATACAATATTAACAAGAGAAAAGATTAAAACCAAATGATCAAGGCACGTATTGCATGGAGAGCTGGGTATTATATGTAAACAATGAATGATGGAATACCACATCTAAAACTAATGATGTACTGTATGGTAACTAACATAAAAATATGATAATCTTGATAGGAGCAGAAAAATGTTTATGATAAAAACTATCAAGAATGTAGGTTTAGAGGGAACATATCTCAACATAATAAAGGCCATACATGAAAAATTCACAACTAACCTAATACTAAATGGTGGAAAACAAAGATTTTCCTTTCATTTCAGGAAAAGGACAAAGACATCAACTCTCAAAACTTTTATTCGACATAGTACTGGAAGTCCTAGGTGCATCAATCAGACACAAAAAACCCTCCCAAATTTATATGGAGGAATGAAAACTATCACTATTTGTAGATGAGAACCCTAAAGAATCCTCAAAAACTATTAGAACTGAAGAATGAATTCAGCAAAGTTATAGTATACAAAATTAATATACAGAAATATGTTGCATTCTTATACACTAATAATGAGGCAGCATAAACATAAATTAAGAAAACAATTCCACTTACAACTATACCAAACAAACAAACAAAAAACAAAATCCCTAGAAATAAACTTAACCAAGGAGGTCAAAGATTTGTACTCTGAAAACTTTAAGACACTGATGAAAGAAACTGAAGATGACATAACAAACTGGAAGATATACCCTGCTCATGGACTGGAATAATTAATATCATTAAAATATCCATATTACTGAAAGCAATCTATAGATTGAAAGCAAGCCCCATCAAAGTACCAACAGCATTTTCCATCAAAGTAGATCTAAAAATCCTAAAATTTGTGTGGAACCACACAAGACCCCAAATAGCCAAAGCAATCTTGAAACAGAACAAAACTGGAGGAAATGCAATTCCAGATTTCAAACCATACTAGAAAGTGATAGTAATGACAACAGTAAGGTACTGGCACAAAAACAGATGCATAAATCAATGAAACAGAAGAGAGAGTCCAGAAACAAACCCACATTTGCATGGTCATTTAATCTATAGCAAAGAAAGCAAGAATACATACAAAGGGGAGATGGTCTTTTCAATAAATGCTGTTAGGAAAACTAGATGGCTATATTCATAAGAATGAAACTGGACCGCTTTCTTATATCATACAAAAAATAAACTGAAAATGGATTAAAGACCCAAATGTGATACCTGAAACCATAAAACTCCTAATAGAAAAGGAAGTAATCTCCTGGGCATTGGTCTTAGCAACATATTTATGCATAGGTCTCCATGAGCAAAGGAAAAAAAAAAAACCTATTTGAACTTCACCACAATGAAAAGCTTCTGCACAGAAAAGAAAACCATCAATAGTAAAGGCAACCTAATGAACAGAGGTTAATATGCAAAATACATATAGAATTCATACAACTGAACAACACCGAAAACAATCGGGCAGAGCTCCTTTTCCTTTTCTCTACCATCATGGTGTGTGTAGGAAAATGCATACAGTGTAAATTTGTGATTCCTTATAGATCCTTGCTTTTATCATATCATTCTGTAAAAATCACTATTACTTCAACAATAGACATGTTTTATCAAGGAAATGATTTTTCTCTGTGACTATGCTTCTGTCCCAGAAGGCTGGCTCAGTAATAAATAAGTGAGATCTTTTGTTTGGGAAAAATATATACATAAATTAATAAAAATGGGCAGAGGACCTAAATAGACATTTTTCCAAAGAAGACACAGAGATGGCTTTGGCCATGTGTCTTTTGAGACACATGAAAAGGTATTCAACATAACTAATCATTAGGGAATTGTAAGTCAAAATCACAATGAGGTATCATCTTATACCTATCAGACTGGCTAGTATCAAAAAGTCAATAACAAGTACTGGTGAGGATGTAGAGAAAAAGGAACCTTCTGCACCATTGGGGGGAATGTAAATTGGTGCAACCACTGTGGAAAACAGTATGAAATTTTCCCAAAAATACAAAAAATAGAAATACAATATGATCTAGTAATTCTTCTACTGGGTATTTACAAAAAAACCCCCAAACATTAATTAAAAGATAAATGTACTGCCATATATATTGCAGCATTATTTATAATAGCTAAGAAATGGGAGTAACCCAAATATCCCATCAACAAAAGAATGCATAAAGAGGCAGCGACATGTACACACACATACACACACACAATGGACTATTGCTTGGCCATAAAAAAAAATGAGATCTTGCCATTTGCAGGAACATGAATGGACCCAGGGGGTATTAAAATAAATGAAATAAATCAAAGAAAAATATCATGTGATTTCATTTGTGCATAAAATCTGAAAAAAAACAAGCAAAAACCAAAACAGACTTTTTAAAAAGAATTTTTTTTATTGTTACTTAAATATTTTTTCCAGTGTTCCAAGATTCATTCCCCATTCCCCACACCCAGTGCTCCACGCAGTAGGTGCCCAGTAACCACCACCAGGCTCTCCCATTCCTCCACCCCTATCCCTCCAAGTCCCTCAGTTTGTTTCTGTGTCCAAAGTCTCTGTTGTTTCGTTTTTCTCCCTGGATTACCCTACTTCCCATTTACTTTCCTTCTCCCACTGTCCTCCAGGTTACCCCTCATGCACCACAAGTAAGTGAAACCATGTGATACTTGACTTTCTCTACTTGGCTTTTTTCACTCAGCATAATCTCTTCCAGTCCAGTCCATGTTACTACAAAAGTTGGGTATTCATCCTTTCTGATGGAGGCATAGTATTCCATTGTATATATGTATCACATCTTCTTTATCCATTCATCTGTTGATGGGCACCTTGGCTCTTTCCACAGTTTGGCGATTGTGACCATTGCTGCAATGAACATAATTTGTTTATTTGGGCGGCTGGGTGGCTCAGTGGGTTAAAACCTCTGCCTTCGGCTCAGGTCATGATCTCAAGGTCCTGGGATGGAGACCTGCATTGGGCTCTCTGCTCAGCAGGAAGCCTGCTTCCTCCTCTCTCTCTGCCTGCCTCTCTGCCTAATTGTGATCTCTCTCTGTCAAATAAATAAATAAAATCTTTTTTAAAAAAAGAAGAATTTGTTTATTTATTTATCTGAGAGCGAGAGAAAGAAAGAGCAGGCAGAAGAAGGGCAGGGGGGAGAGAAACTGAAGCAGACTCTGATTGTAGAGCCCGACACAGGGCTCAGTCCCGACTGTGAAATCATGACTGCGAGACCACAACCTGAGCCAAAACCAATAGTCAGTTGTTCAACAGACTGAGCCACCCAGATACCCCAGTACAAACAGACTCTTAAATGTAGACCACTAATTGTTGCCAGAGGGGTGGTGAGTGGGGAGGTGGGGGCAAAATAGATAAAGGGGATTAACAGATACAAACTTCCAGTTATAAAATAAGTTAAGTTATGGAGTTGAAAAGTAGAACATAACGATTATAGTCAATAATATTGTAATAACATTGTATTGTAACAGATGAGGATTACATTTATTGTGGTGAGCACTGATTAATGCATAGAATTTTGAATCAATTTGTTGTACACCTAAAACAAATGTAACACTGTGTCAATTATTATTTGATAATAAAATAAATTACATAAATAAATATGTCCTTCAAAATGCATAGTTTCCTGGAAAACAAAATAAACTTTATGTGTTTTCATGGTCTATCATGATTCTTGCTTTTGTAAGTATCTTTATATATGCAGTCTCAATATTCTCTGGAGGCATGAATGCACCCATGCTTTCCATGCTAACCATTCCTTCCCTAGGGTGTCATACAATGCAAATGTAAAAAAAGAACACAACACTTTTTGAAGCTTTCAAATATATCACCACACATCTATCTTGAGAAGACACTGTTCCTCAAATGTGAATTTGATTTAAAAGTTAAAACACAGTATAATCATTAATTATTTATTCATGTTTGCAATGTGAAGAAAATCTCATTGTCTAATTTCTACAATGAACAGAGTTATCACAGACACAGATTTTTGGCCTAATATAGGCTAATAATAGTTTGTATTCTATTAATTAGAACTGCTTTGAGACCATACAATGACTTTGTCTTTTTCATTTTGAGAAAATCACTTTTATGCAGTTTTTGTATGCTTTGAAATTAAAGTAAACCCATTCAAGCAAAAATGTTATTAATCTTATTTTTCCCTAACCAAAATGTATTTCAAACTGTAATAGACAGTAATGAAAATACAGTGATATGTAAAAGAGAATCCTGAAATATACCTTGTTAAGGACTGATTGGTAATTAAATGCTTCACCTATTCTTAAAAAGAGTCATAGTAATGAAAAGATTACAGTTGTTACTACTAATAATATATGATAAAAACAATTATACCTTATATTTAAATATCACTTAATAGTATGCAAGACTTTTTTTTAACATATTGTACCCACTTTGTCACTGCCAGGACAAGTAAATGTGAAATTTGAAATAAGATACTTATTTAAGCCCCATGCACACAGACTTGAAGATAGCTCACTATTGTTTTCAAAATAAAGTACAAATGTACTGTCACTGTATCAAAGTCCATGGTTCCATGATGGACCATGTACTTTCTGTCTCTGTATCATTATTCACATTGTTTCCTCTACTTGAAACAAGGCTCCCTATGCTTACTTAAGTGCCAAATTGGCATTAAGGTAAGCTCCCACAGAAAGCATTCCTTTCTTCCCATTGCAGTTCCGCAAAAACATTCATTACGTGTCTGCCTCTAACCTCTCGTAGTGCTTTGTTGCAGCAGTTCTTACAGCACCTCATCGAGATGGATCATGTGTCTCTTGCCAGTATTGTGGCAATATCTTTTCAAAAGGCATCTCTGTTCCTTACTTTATCCTTAGACTGCAATTACCGGAGCAATATCTGAATATCCAGATATGATCATGTTACTCCCTATTGAAAACCTCTGATAATGTCAAATGTTTAACTCTCTCCTCACTCTGTATTTCAGCCGCATTTGCCATCTTTCCATTCATTGCCATCAGTAAATTCTAACCACCTCAAGGACTTAGTACATTGAGGCTGACAAAAATTAAATAAATAAATAAATAAATAAATAAATAAATAAATAAATAAATAGAAAAAGAAAAGAAGATTGAAAATTGAAGGAAACTGAGTAATATCTTTAGAACTATTATATCAACATTGGACTGACTTGAGCCATTTATTTTCTTGCCCCTTAAAAGCACTTAATCAAAAGCGACATGGAGGGTCACCTGGATGGCTCAGTCTGCCTTTGGCTCAGGTCCTGAGGGGATTGAGCCCCACATTGTCTCCCTGCTCAGCGGGAAGCCTGCTTCTCCCCCTCTCACTTCCCCTGCTTGTGTTCCCTCTTTAGCTGTGTTTCTCTCTGTGAAATAAATAAACAAAATCTTTTAAAAAAAGTTACCTGGCGAGCTCTCATGATAGAATCCATTAACTAAAATCTAATGGAGGCGTAGTATTCCATTGTATATATGTACCACATCTTCTTTATCCATTCATCTGTTGATGGGCACCTTGGCTCTTTCCACAGTTTGGCGATTGTGGCCATTGCTGCAATGAACATCGGGATACATATGGCCCTTCTTTTCACTATATCTGTATCTTTGGGGTAAATGCCCAGTAGTGCAATTGCAGGATCATAGGGTAGCTCTATTTTTAATTTTTTAAGGAATCTCCACACTGTTTTTCAAAGCGGCTGCACCAACTTGCATTCCCACCAACAGTGTAAGAGAGTTCCCCTTTCTCCACAGCCTCTCCAACACTTGTTGTTCCTGTCTTGTTAATTTTGGCCATTCTGACTGGTGTAAGGTGGTATCTCAGTGTGGTTTTGATTTGAATTTCCCTGATAGCTAGTGACAATGAACATTTTTTCATGTGTCTGTTAGTCGTTTGTATATCTTCTATGGAGAAGTGCCTCTTCATGTCTCTTGACCATTTTTTGATGTGTTCATCTTCTTTTTGGATGTTGAGTTTGAGTAGTTCTTTATAGCTCTTGGATACCAGCCCTTTGTCTGTGGTGTCATTTGCAAATATCCTCTCCCAATCCGTGGGTTGCCTCTTTGTTTTGTTGACTCTTTTCTTTGCTGTACAGAAGCTTTTTATTTTGATGAAGTCCCAAAAGTTCATTTTCGCTTCTGTTTCCTTTGCCTTTGGAGACGTGTCTTCAAAGAAGTTGCTGTGGCTGATCTCAAAGAGGTTACTGCCTAGTATCACATGGTTTCACTTACTTGAGGTGCATAACGGGTAATATAGAAGACAGTAGGAGAAGGAAAATAAATGGGACGTAGGGTAATTCAGGGAGAGAAATGAAACAAGAGAGACTTTGGACACAGAAACAAACTGAGGGACTTGGAGGGAGGGATGGGGGGATGGGAGAGCCTGGTGGTGGGTACTGAGGGCACCTATTGCATAGAGCACTGGGTGTGGGGAATGGGGAATGAATCTTGGAACACTGGAAAAAAAATTAAAATTAAAAAAAAGAAATACAAAAAGATCTAATGGAAACTATATTTAATGAATATCTTTTCCAATCAAACCTGAACTCTGACCTCTGCAAGAAATTAGAGGGCCAGGGCTTAAGTGGACAGGGTGGAAAGCACCTAGGGGGAGTTATGGAGATAGAAGTACCAGGGGGTGTGGCAGGCTATCCATGCAGGAATTCAGGATCTCAGAGACAGGCGAACAAGGTAGTAACCTCACTGTTCTGAACCGACAATCAAGGTAACAACAGGCTATCTGCACCAGATGCTAAATATGTGTTGTAACTACTGTTTCTGCTTCTCCCTCCAGTGCCCAAAATAGTTGTTACTAATGGATATTGTGTTGAGAGGAGCTCAGCTAGTCTCAGGAGTTCTCCATAAACCACCTCCTGAGATAATCATATTCCCAATAGATCATCATTATATTCAAGATTAAACCTATTGACATCCTGTTTACAAATATAGGAACTGAATTAACTGACATGGATCAAATAACCAAGTTTCACAAAAAGAAACTTAATTTCACAGGCCAAGAATGAGGCAAGGACTCATAACTTCTTTCCATTTTCTCTTATTTGCCCTAATGCTATTGACTTTAATGTTCCCACCATCCTTTCTATTTGTGACATATATAAATTCTTCTTTCTATACTGACTGACCCACTTGTGGTTTCTTTCATAGACACTGTATTATCAAGGTCAGGCTGCAATCCTATCCCATAATCCAGACACTGGCCATGTTTATTTATATGCATAACTGATGTCTCATTTGAACATAATATTTTCATAAAATACATTTTTTACTTTGAACCACAGAGCCTTTAAAAAGTGTTTTGGCACTGGCATAGTTGGGGTTTGATGCTTTATCCCTAAAATAAAAGAACAGTCAAATACATCTAAAAATCTCTATAAATAACTAGTATAAGGAATTTGAAATCCTTTCACATAAAATCAGGACATCTTGGATTTTACCAATTTTACCAATTTTTAAAATTTTTAAAAAATAATTTATATACCTGTGATATGCAATATTCTATGATAGGTCCCATGACTTCCATCTTTGGTTGTTATCACCATTATTACAGTATGTTATGTAGCAATGGTAAAGGGATTTTCAGATATAATTAAAGACCCAAATTACTTGACTTTAAGTTAATCAAAGGGAGATAATCCTGGGACTCCTTGGGAAAATGAAAAAGTAAGAGGACCTTAAACATACAATGCAATGTCCTATTGACACAATTAGATAACACCCACATCACTGTAAACAGCCCAGAAAATGACCTAAATACCAGCAGAACAAGCTCTCCTCACCTAAATGTAGAACAGAGGGCACATCAAAGAGGGCAGAGACAAATACCCATAACATTTGGCACTGAACTTCAGAGAAGTCAAATTTCACAAGTTTTTACAATCAGTAGGGGTTTTAACATCTGGAACTTCAAAAAATCAGCAGGATGGGCTCTGGGAGAGCCAGGAAAGCAAGAGGAAAGGGAGTCCCCACCCTTAAAGAGACAGCACAATAGGGGTGCCTGGGTGGCTCAGTCAGTTAAGCGTCTGCCTTTGGCTCAAGTCATGATCTCAGGGTCCTATAATAAATCCCTGAGTTGGGCTCCCTGCTCAGCAGGGAGTCTGCTTGTCCCTCTCCCTCTGCGCACATGCGTGGTGTCTATCTCTCTCAGTCTCTCTTTCTCCTCAATAAATAAATACTTTTTTTTAAAAAAAAGATCACTACAAATAGCCCCATGGAGTTATAGCATAGAAGCACCAGTTTCAAAAATATCTGGGGTATACTGGAGAGAGATTTGTTTATTAACCTCAGAGCATGTACTAGAGGCATAGGAATCTTTGGGAGAGAGAAAAATAATAATAAAACCTGAAAAGAGACATAGGAACTGGGCAATACCATCTAACCATAAGACTATTTGAATTATAGGGATCCCAGGAGAAGAGAGAGATAAGGGGGCATAAAATATACTTGAAAAAATAGCAAAATATATTTTCAAATAGATACTTTTGCAAATCTGGTGAAGGAAACAGAAATTCAGATCAAGGAGACGCAGAGTACATCCCGCCCCCCCAAATGACCCAATCAGGTCCACACCAATGCACACAGTAATTAAAATGGCAAAAAAAAGTAGTGATGAGAGAACTTTAAAAGCACCAAAAGAAAAAGAAAAAGTTACCTACAAGGAAAATCCCATAAGGTTATAAGCTGATTTTTTCAGCAGAAACTTTACAGGTCAGAAGAAAGTGCCATGATATATTCAAAGTGCTGAAAGGCAAAAGTCTGTAGCCATGAATACTCTATGAAACAGGGCTATTATTCAAAATAGAAAGGAAAATAAAGAGTTTCTTAGACAAACAAAAGTTAAAGGAGTTTGTGACTACTAAACCAACCCTACCAGAAATGTTAAAGGGGACTCTTTGAGTGGAAATGAAAGATCATACATAGGAATAAGAGAAGTATGAAACAAAAAGGAGTAAAATTAAGTAAATCTACAAAAATCAATAAAGAGTTTACCAAAATAAAAGGATATAAACTCAAGATACCATGTGCCTAAACCATGGTAGGAAGCATAAACAACTGTGAAGTCCATATAGACTGCTATACACTAAAGATGGCATATGCAAACTGAATGGTAACCATATATCAAAAACCACTTCTAGATATGTAAAACATAGAGAAAGGAATCCAAGTAAGCCAACAAACTGAGAGAGAACAGAGCAACAGAATAAAGGATCAAAGAACTACAAAAAAACAACCAGAAAACAAGCAACAAAATGGGAATAAGTACATACCTATAAATAATTACTTTAAATGTAAATGAACTAAATGCTCCAATCAAGAGACAGAGAGTGACAGAATGTATGAAAAAGCAAGACCCATCTACATGCTGCCTTTAAGAGACTCAAAGTGAAGGAATGGAAAAGTATTTACCTTGAGAATAGTAGTGAAAGAGGGAGTGCCTGGGAAGCTCAGACATTGGCTTCTGCCTTCTGCTCCCCGTAGTGATCCCTGGGCTCCTGAGATTCAGCCTCCCCCAACCCCTCCCCCACCTTACTCCCCCTGCTTGTGTTCCCTCTCTCACTGTTTCCTTCTGTCAAAAAAATAAATAAAATCTTAAAAGAAAAGAAAAGAAAAGAAAAGCTAGGGCAGCAATAGTTATAGTTATAGGACAGACAAGGAGGATACTATAAATCATAAAGCAAACAATTCTACAAGAGGATATAACAATTGTTAAGTATTTAAGGACCCAACATGGGAGCACCCAAACACATAGGCAGCTAATAACAAACATAAAGGAAGTAATGTATAATCCCATTTACATCAATGACTAGATCATCCAAATAAAAAATCCACAAGGAAACAGTGGCTTTGAATGAAACATTGGAACAAATGGATCTAACAGTCATATTCAGAACATTTCAGCTAAAAACAACAAAGTACACATTCCTCCCAAATGCATATGCAATACTGTCCAGAACAGCCCAAATATTTGCTCACAAAACAAGTCTCAGCATATTCAAAAAGACAGAAGTCATACCCTGCATCCTTTCTAACCACAAGACTATGCGATTAGAAATCAACAATAAGAAAAAAAATTTGAAAAACCACATGAAGGTTACATCATATGCTACTAAACTATGAGTGTGTCAACCAAGAAATCAAAGAGGAAATTAAAAAAAAATACACAGAGACAAATGAAAATGAAAACATAATGCTCCAAAATATTTGGAATGCAGCAAACTCTATTCTAAGAGGTAAGTTTATAGAAATACAGGCTTACCTCAAGAAGCAAGAAAAATCACAACAATCTAATCTTACACCTGAAAAAACTGGAAAAAGAAACAGAACCTCAAATGAGTAGAAGGAATGAAATAATAAAGATTACAGCAAAAATAAAACAGAAACAAAAAACAACAGGACAGATTAATGAAATCAGGAGTTGGTTCTTGAAAAGATCAACAAAATTGATAAAACTTTAGCCAGATTCATTAAAAAGAGAGAGAGAGAGAAAGGGAGAGAGAGAGAGAGAGAGGACTCAAACAAAATTGAAAGTCAAAGAAGAGAAATAATTACTGATGCCACAGAAATAAAAAAGACTGTAAGAGAGTAATAAGAAAAATTACATATCAATATATTGGATAAGCTACAAGAAAATGATAAATTCCTAGAAAAATATAAAGTACCAAAGCTGAAACAAGAAGAAATAGAAAATTTGAACTATTACTAATAATGACTGAATCAGTAATCAAAAAACTCCCAACAAACAAAAATCCAGAACCACACAGCCTCACAGGTGAATTCAACCAAATGTTACTACTTACTCTTCTCAAACTATGCCAAAAAATAGAAGAGGAGGAAATTTTTCAAATTCATACTATGAGGCCAATGTTACTCTGATACCAAAACCAGGTAAGAACACTGATGGGGCGGGGAGAACACACAATGGGCCAATATCTCTGACAAACATAGATGTAAACAGTCAACACAATATGGGCAAACCAAATCCAACAACACATTTAAAAAACATTCACCACAATCAAGTGGTATTTATCCCTGCGACACAAGCATAGCTTAATATTTGCAAATCAATCAATGTTGATGATTCATATCAGTAACAGAAAAGATTAAAACTGTATAATCATTTCAGTAGATGCAGAAAATGCATTTGACAAAGCACAAGATCAATTTATGATAAAAACCCTCAACAAAGTAGGTTTATAAGGAAGACACCTCAACATAATAAAGATCTTCTATGATCTTCATCTTACTTCATACCCAACGGTGAAAAATTGAGAGCTTTTGACCTTAGATCAGGGACAAGACAAGGACACCCACTCTTATCACTTTTATTCAACATAGTACTGGAAGTTCTAGCCACAGCAATCAGACAACACAAAGAAATAAAAGGCATCCAGATTGGTAAGGAAGAAGTAAAACTCACTATTTGTAGATGTCATGACATTATATATAGAAAACTGTTAAGACTCCACTAAAGAAAAGAAAAACTATTAGAGCTGGTAAATGAATTCAGTCATGTCACAGGATACAAAATCAGTACACACAAATCCACTGCATTTCTATACATTAATAATGAAGCAACAGAAGGGGAAATTAAGATAACAATCCTACTTATAATTGCACCAAAAGTAGTAAAATAACCAGGAATATATAAACTTGACCAAGAAGGTGAAAGACCTGTACTCTGAAAAATATAAATCCCAATGAAAGAAATTAAAGATAACACAGACAAATGAAAAGGTATTCCATGCTCATGAATGGGAAGAATATTGTTAAAATGTCTATAATACCCAGAGCTACCTACACATTTCATGCAATCCCTATCAAAATATCAAAAGCATTTGACACAGAACTAGAATAAACAATCCTATAATTTTTATGTAACCACAAAAGACCCCAAATATCCAAATGATCTTGAAAAAGAAAAATAAAGGTAGAAGTGTCACAAATTCCAGACTTAAAGTCATACAACAAAGCTGTAGTAATCAAAACAGTATGGTACTGGCACAAAAATATCCACATAATGATGAATGGAACAGAATAGAGAGCCCATAAATAAATCCACAATTATATGGCCAATTAATCTTTGACAAAGGAGGCAGGAACCTGCAATGGGAAAAAGTGTCTTCAACAAATGGTGCTGGGAAAACTGGACAGCTACATGTGAAAGAATGAAACTAGACCACTTCCTTATACCATACACAAAAATAAATCCAAAATGGATTAAAAACCTAAAGATGAAACCTGAAACCATAAAAATCCTAGAAGAGAACACAGGCCATACTGTGACATCAGCCATAACAACATTTTTCTAGATATGTCTCCTGAGGCAGGGGAAATAAAAGTGAAAACTATTGGGACTACATCAAAATAAAAAGCTTTGGCACAGTGAAGGAAATGAGCAACAAAGTTAAAATGCAACCTACTGAACGGGAGAAGATATTTCAAAGAGAGATAACTGACAGAGGGTTAGTATCCAAAATATATAAAGAACTTATACAACTCAACACCAAAGAAACCCACAAATAATTCAGGAAAAAAATGGACAGAAGGTATGACCAGACATTTCTCCTAAGATGACATGCAGATGGCCAACAGACACATGAAAAGATGGTCAACATTACTCATCATCAGGGAAATACAAATCAAATCATGATGAGATACCACTTCATACCTCTCAGAATGGCTAAAATTAACAACCGAGGAAACAACAGATATTGGCAAGGATGTGGAGAAAAAGGAACCCTCTTACACTGTTGGTGGGAATATAAACTGCTGCAGCCACTGGGGAAAAAAGGAAGGAGTTTCCTCAAAAAATTATAAATAGAACCACCATTTGATGCAGTCATTCCACTATTGGTATTTACCCAAAGAATACAAAAGCTTATTTAAAAAGACACATGCCCCCCTATGTTTATTGCAGCATTATTTACAACAGCCAAGTTATAGAAACAGCTCAAGTTAATATCCATTAAAAGATGAGTAGATGTTTTGTGTATGTGTGTATATGTACATGCAAACACAGAAACACATGATGGAATATTACTCAGCCATCAAAAAGAATGAAATCTTGACATTTGCAACACCACAGGATTGATCTTGAAAATATGATGCTAAGTGAAATAAGTGAGAGAAAGACAAATATCATTAAGATTTCACTCATATGTGGAATTTAAGAAACAAAACAAACAAAAAGAAAAGAAACAGATAAAAAGAGAAAATAAAAAAACACTCTTAACTATAACTGATGGCTACCAGAGGGTAGGAGAGTGGGGAGGGCAGGAATGGAAGAACTAAGTGATGGGGATTAAAGAGTACTCTTATCATGATGAGCACTGAGTAATGTATAGAATTGTTGAATCACTACATTGTACACTTGAAACTCATATAACACTGTATGTTAAGTATACTGGAATTAAAAAAATTTAACAAAGTGAAAGTAAAAGAAAAGGAGATAATCCTAAATGGATTATCTTAATTTAACACATAGCTTAACAGTTGGAAGTGCTTTGCAAAGGGCTTCATCTTTCCCTTAATGTCACAGATGCTCTCCTGCTGGCCCTAGAGCACCACATCATAATGAGTTTTACAGCATCAGGGAGCTGCCCTGTACCCATAACCACATGAGCATGGAAGAGAACCTACAACCTCATTTGAGACCCCAGCCCTAGCCAAGGCCTTCACTACAAACCATGAGTAGAGTATCCAGCTAACTTGTGCCCAGACTCCAGATCCATGACACTGAAATAATAAATGAATATTGTACTAAGTATAAAATTTGCTATAATTCATAAAGCTGAACCTACTATACCTAAAAAATTGCTGTGCTCTTTTCCCAAAATTCTGTGTGTTTAAAATACATATTCAGTGCTTACTATGTGTAGTGAGTGGAAATAAGTCCATATCCTAATGCCTAGAAAGTACAATGACCTTCTTCAGAAAAGGGGTATTTAAAGATATCATTAAGGACCTTGAAATAATATCATCCTAGGTTTAGGATCAACCCGAAATCCCATGAGTGGTATCTTTACAGGAGGCACGAGAGGGTGAATTGAGACACAGACTGACACCAGATGAATGTTTCCTTCCATCTTCTCCCCTAGAGGCTCCAGAGGGTATGTAATACCATTTACACCTTAATTTTGAACTTCTGACCTCTGTAACTGTCAGATAATAAATTTCTGTTACATTAAGCTACCAAGTTTGTACTCATTTGTTATGGAAGCCCTAGAAAACTAACATGTTATGTGTGTAGCTATGGGGTTAGGAGGTGGAAAGGTAAGTTGAACACAGATTCTACCCTCCAAGAATTCCTAATCTATGATAGACATTACAATGGCATATGCCAAAAGAGAGGTAGAGAGAGAATAGAAATCTGGTATGAAGAGAGGGAAGATCTCCTTCCAGCCAGGGCAATCAGATGAGGTTTCCTAACAAAAAAATTATGGTTAAGGAGGTAAATATTTGGGCATGAAGATACATGAGAAGCACTTTCCAGATAGGACAACAGGGAGACAGAAAAGAAATAAGCACCTGTAAAATCCCCTCTTTTTTGTTAGAGTAACCTACCATCTGACATCCATTATACATTAGTTGCATCTAGCATGCTTCCAGTAGAAGTTTCAATATCATGTTCTCATTCGAAAGTTCAAGTATGGGTGCCTGGGTGGCTCAGTTGGTTAAGCAATTGCCTTCAGCTCAGGTCATGATCCTGGAGTCCCAGGACTGAGTCCCACATTGGGCTCCCAACTCCATGGGGCGTCTGCTTCTCCCTCTGACCTTCTCCCTTCTCATGCTCTCTCTCACTCTGTCTCTCTCAAATAAATAAATAAAATCTTTAAAAAACAAGTTCAAATGTTCTAGGTAGGTTCAAAAGACTCTAACAAGATCTAACTGTATGATTTCATATAAATCTCAGAAAGCAAATTCTTCTCCTCTTTGCACTATTAGTCACTATGGTGTCCCATTAAGCAAAATAATACACAGACATCTTGAAACCATATAGCAATGAGAATATAGTAAATAAGATTAATGTACATGTCTGATGTTGCATATGTATGTGCTTAATTCAAAACTGTGCATTTGAAATTGTGCCACAACATATCATTTGATAATTTAGACTCAAAAAGCAATTTACAGGTTCATTTTTATTATCATAGCCATCTACCATATAAAATTAATAAATTCATCTTCCCAAGAAAACTGAATTCTAAAAATTATTATTGCTGTGGTAACCAATAGTAAAGAGGAAGCATATTGCCTGGAGCTTCGTAAAACACAGGTGTCAGACTTAAAATAGAACTAGTCAGGAAAAGATCTAATATAATGATTGGTTGCATCAATGCACAAAAAATCTTTTTATGATTGTATACTTTATGAAGATGAGACTTAGATCAGAAAATTTACATGTGTTAATCCACTAGTCATTTCAACTGGTACAGAAAAACATGAAGTTTATTTAAGAAGCCTCACACACAGGCACACACAAACAGTTGATTCTAAACATACTGAGTCAAGCAGCTAACCTTCTTACCTTCACTCTCATCAGTAAATAATTAAACACACAGACACAGGAGATGATGCAAAGTGAAATAAGTCAAACAGAGAAGGTCAATTATATGGCTTCACTTATTTGTGGAACATAAGGAATAGCATGGAGGACATCAGGAGAAGGAAGGAAGATGAAGGGGTAGAAATCAGAGTGGGAGACAAACCATGAGAGACTATGGACTCTGGGAAACAAACTGAGGGTTTTAGAGGGCAGGGAGATTGGGGGATGGGTGAGCCTAGTGATGGGTATTAAGGAGGGCATGGACTGCACGGAGCACAGGTTGTTATACGCAAACAATGAATCATGGAACACTACATCAAAAATTAATGATGTTCTGTATGATGACTAACATAACAACAACAAAAAGGATATTGTGCCTCACAGGCACACAAAGGTTCAGACAAAATGGTGAATTAACACTTCAATATCCATTAAATTTTATCACACTTAAAAAAATTTGAAAATACACACACACACACACACACACACACACACAGAGTTTCTCTGTTACCTTACAGAAATACTGTGAAAGAAAATGATATTATGTATGTACAAGTGCTTTCTAAACTATAACTCATGACTACATTGAATGATGAGTCCAATATGGGAATCCATTAAAAACACAACAATTTTGGGACACCTGGGTGGCTCACTGGGTTAAGCAACTGCCTTCAGCTGAGGTCATGACCCCAGAGTCCAGGGATCAAGTCCTGCATCAGGCTCCCTGCTCAGCAAGGAGTCTGCTTCTCCCTCTGCCTGCTGCTCCCCCTGCCTGTGCGCATGCTCTCTCCCTCCCTCTCTTTCTCTCTCTCTCTCTCTCTCTCTGTCTCTGACAAATAAATAAAATATTTTTTAAAAAGGCACACACAATTTTGATACATTTCCACCTTGTTGATTTTCCTGCAGCAGTAAACAAGTAACATAACTCATAGATTCATATCTCATATCAAATATTCTCCTCTTTTATTTCCTTATTTATGGTAAATAGCTTTTGGCAGGAAGTTAAGGAAATCAATGAAATCAGCAAAGGGCCATGGCCATAATCCAGATAAAGCTAGACATTCCTCTCCCCATTTTAAAGCCTGTTTCACCATGGTGACACGGGGAAATTAAACTCAAATGGGACCCTAAAATCCTTGAGAGATATATACAACTCTTTAGACATTTTCATCAGGATACAATGAAGGTAATTAGCAGTGATCACACAGCCAAATTTCCTAATTTTTATTTCACTCATCTCTTTACTTTAAATTCCATACTTGGGGCACCTGGGTGGCTCAGTTGGTTAAACAACTGCCTTTGGCTCAGGTCATGATCCCAGAGACCCAGGATCGAGTCCCACATCGGGCTCCCTGCTCAGCGGGAAGCCTGCTTCTCCGTCTCTCACTCCCCCTGCTTGTGTTCCCTCTCTGGCTGTGTTTCTCTCTTCAAATAAATAAAATCTTTAAAAAAATAAAAAATAAAAAATAAATTCCATACTTAATCAAGTCTACTCTGATCCCTTCTCTTTCCCGTTCTTCAAAACTCAGTTTAATTGGCTTTCCTGGATTCATTTTTTCCATTCACTGTTTCTCACTGTATCATCTTGCTGCCAGGACATTTTATTTTTTTTCTCAACCTGTGTCTCCATGTATATTTTCTTCTGAACATTCTTGTCATGTCCTTCCCTAAGACATTTCAATTTTGTATCTCAAAAAATTGTGCTGGGGCGCCTGGGTGGCTCAGAAGTTTAAGCCTCTGCCTTCAACTCAGGTCATCATCTGAAGGTCCTGGGATGGAGCCCCACATTGGGCTCTCTGCTCAGCAGGGAACCTGCTTCCCCCCCTCTCTCTCTGCCTGCCTCTCTGCCCACTTGTGATCTCTCTCTGTCAGATAAATAAAATCTTTTTTAAAAATTGTGCTTAGCACAACAGGTAATACAGAAACAAAAAGTTTCCTCTTCCTTAAAAGTAGAGCACATATTCTTCTACTGTAATGTATATATTTTTCCTATCTTATATAGACATCTTGGGAAGGTGACTTATCTCTGTCAGCTTGAACGTCCTAAAATCCAACTGATGACACAGAGGACAGTAAAACAAGGCCTTGCAACTACAGTTCACAAAGTTCATGCATTAGAGGACATAAATTCCACCTCCCCATCCTCCCTTCCCTTACCTGGTTCTTCTGTAGAGGTTGTATTTTACCATTTAAACAAAGTTAACAGGTGAGAAATGTATGTATATATGCACAAAATAATTTTTATGTATCAATATTACATATAATTTATTGTATTAATTCATATTAATAAATAAAATATAACATATATAAAGCTATAACTGAAATGGAAACTGGAATTTTAAATTACCTTGAAACATTTTTGAAATAAAATGAAACACCTATGCTTACTCATAGACAAGTATATTCAGGGATTTAAGATAAACTTTTATATTATTGGAAGAATTTTTCCAAAATTCCACTGTAAGTTTGGAATGGAGGACAATGAACCAAAAGAAGAAAAAAGCATGAAGTTTTTGAGCACATAAAATATAAAAATGAGTCATTATTATAAAAGACATTGTAACAAAGTTCAAGTTTACCTAGAGAAAGAATCCAATAAAAAGGCAATATAAATGTCAAGGGAAAGGGAATGGATGAGCTATGTAGCTTGTTTGTCCTCCCTTATATCCTCTTCTCCAAAGATGTTGATCCCTATGGATTAATATCAATTGTCTCCATTATCCCTTGGCTTCCAGCAGGGTTTGGCACAAGAAGTCATGTAAGCCTTGCAGGTTATCATCTTGTGTGTTTACTATGGGTTGCCTATACATCTCTATCAAAGAACACAGCTCCTATCAGGCACTCCTCCTGATAGCCTAGGCCACCCTTACACCTTCAGTCCTACCTGTGTTTAAGGGCGCTCTGTTGTTACTACTTTTGCGGTACTGTACCATCCCTTTTTTAAACCAGATGTAGTCAAAATGTAGTTCAAAAAACCCCCAGGACCCTACAACATTTCCAGAGACTACATGGGGCCAAATCTATATTCAAGACGTTAAGATGTTAAGATGTTATTTATCTTTGCCACAACAGATTGAATGCACAAGAAAATATAAGACAGCTCTAGTCTCTTAAACCACACATTAACAAGATTCATAAAACTGTAACAATGCAACTCTTCTCAGTAATTATGTTTCAGAAAATAGTTATTTTTCATAAATTATGTTTATATATTAACATATAATGGGTTTATTTATGCTTCTTAAATGAAAACATTTCATTTTAAAGTCAAATACGTTAAGTATGGATAGATAATGGACACAAATAAAAGTTCATTGAGGTCCTTAAAATTTTCTAGAGTATAAAGAGATCTGGGGTCCAAAAAGTTTGATAAACACCACCTAAAACGCTGTACTCACTTTCATAAATAGACCCTTTTATTGAACCCTCCTAACTTTGGCTCAGTTGAGTATGTCATGTTACTAGCCGGGACACTGAGTGATACCCTGGAAATTCATAAAAGAGATACAAAGTGTCAGTACACTTCACTAATAGTTAATGAAAAAAATCAATACAACAAAAAGAAATCATTTTATACCCCCCAAACTTTTCCTGAAAGATTTAAAACATCTAATATTGTCAAAATATAAGGAAGTAAGCACCACACTTGGGTGTGGGGTGGGGGAGTGTAAACTGGTACAAATTTGTGGAAAGCGATTTTTCAGTAGCTCTTTTAACATTTATTAATTTGAGAGGGCAGGGGCAAAGGGAGAAGAAAAGAAAGACAGCCACAAGTAGATTCCCCATTGAGCATGGAGCCCAATATTGGACTTGATCTCAGGACTCAGACTTGAGCTGAATTCAAAAGTCAAAGGCTTAACAGACTAAGCCACCAAGGCACCCCTTCAGTAGCTCTTAAAAGTAGAACTGTGGGGGCACCTGCATGGCTCTGTCAGTTGAGCATCAGACTCTCCATTTCCACTCATGCTGTGACCTCATTAGTTGTGAGATGGGCCCTATATGGGGCTCTGGGTTCAGACGGGAGTCTGCTTGAAGATTCTCTCACTTTCTCTAAAATAAATAAATATTAAAAAAGAAAAAGAACTGTGAATGCTTTATGACCTAACATTTCAAATTCTAGGAATTTATCCTTCAGAAATAAAATTTTGAGGATTAAAAATATTGTTATAATGATTCTCACTATAGCATCACTTACAATAGCAAAAAAGTACAAATACAAGGAAAGATATGAATGCTCATCAAAAGAAAATTAGATTGTGGGCGCCTGGGTGGCTCAGAGGGTTAAAACCTCTGCCTTTGGCTCAGATCATGAACTCAGGGTCCTGGGATCAAGGCCCTCATCCGGCTCTCTGCTCGGCAGGGAGCCTGCTTCCTCCTCTCTCTCTGCCTGCCTCTCTGCCCATTTGTGATCTCTCTCTCTGTCAAATAAATAAAATACCTAAAGAAAAAAAAAAGAAAACTAGATTGTATAACCACACAAATACTATGGAAGGTTTTTTTTAGGATTTTATTTCTTTATTAGTTATTAGTTTATTTATTTGACAGAAAGCGCGAGCGCACAAGCAGGGGGAGCAGCAGGTAGAAACAGAGGGAAAAGCAGGCTAGAACACCGCTAGAGAGGGAACACAAGCAGGGGGAGTGAGAGAGGGAGAGAAAGGCTCCCCACTGAGCAGGAAGCCAGATGTGGGGCTTGACCCCAGGACCCCGGGATCACGACTTGAGCTAAAGGCAGACGCTTAATGGCTGAGCCACCCAGATGCCCCAAAGATCCTTTCTTATGGATTCTGCTCCTATACCTTTTTTTTAAAAATTTATTTATTTATTTATTTGGCAGAGAAAGACACAGCAACCCAGGACCCTGGGATCATGACCTGAGCGGAAAACAGACACTTAACCAACTGAGCCACCCAGGCGCCCCGATGGAAGTGTCTTAAAACATGTAAATTAGATTTATATGTACTTAGCTTAGAACTAGAGCTATGGTATGTTAAAGAATCTGCAAATTAGTATACATAGTATACATAGCATAGACCATTTTCATTTGCATATGTATAAATATGCACACATATTTATCTTTCTCTGTAAATATGAGAGTATCTAGAACTAAGTATTTAATAGCAAGATAGGGAAATAGAGGTGGAGATTTTCACAAGAGTCTTCTTTAATGAAAATAGAAGAACATGTTAGAGTAGGGTAAACAGTCTGAGGTTATTTGACATGTGAACAAATAGCCCAGCAAAAATCAGTCTGAGGATATTAAATTATTTTTATTGATATTCAGCATGATTATGGCTTAAAAAATAATTATTTGCTCACCTTTATCTTTGCACAGATTTACAATTATGCTAGTCTGCGGCGAACACACGCTCTTGTTTTATTATCAGTGTAGAGGGAATAAAGTTTGCTGTAGCTAAGGCCCTTGTGTCCTGGTATTTCATCACCTCTCATCCTAACCCTAATCACTTCTGGAGTCACAGATTTTGAAACTCATTCACACCAGTGTATTAACTCTTCCAGCTTTGGCTTTGTTAAGTTTATTCCCAATACATAAAAAAGGAACAAAATGTATAAGCAATGACACTGACCTAGTAGAGAGTATGCAAGACACGGATTTAAGCTCTGTCTATATTACTTTCAATTTAGAATTTAGGCAAGTTATATCATTACTGAGTTCTAGTTGCTCATCTGCAAAACAGAAATACTAAACCTAACATTAGAGTTGCAAATCAGGTTAGGTACATTAAACTGCCTAACATTTACAGTGAGTTAGTTAAATTTGAATGGAAAGCTTTTTCATTATAAAAACTGTTAAACAGTGAAGAGATAGGGGGCATAATGTTTGGGGTAGCTGGGATATTTTCTTTCTCACAAGACTGGTCCATAATTACAAAGGGTGCTTTAGTAATTTAGGTATACGCGGTCAACTGAAAACTGAGGAATAATCTCTTAAGACAGGAACTATATTCGCAAATTACTATTCAATTCTCCTCAGGCAGGAAGGGTCTGAGCAAAACACAGGAATGAGAGGGTATTTCATGCAACAGATAATTATTGAACTTGTATGTGTCAAGCACAGTCTTCATGTCCGGACATATAGGAATAAGCAAAACAGGTAAGCTATCTGTCCTCTTTGGGCTTATTCTCTAGTGTGAGAAAAAAAAAATACAATTTCACATAAAAATTAAGTATTAGGAAGAAAAAAGAAGCTATGCAAGGAAATTGTTACTAGAGAGAGTCAGCAGTGCTCTTTCTTGGGGATAGTAGGAGGAGTGCTCTCTAGGGTGACTGTGCACAGATTTGAAGGAGATAAGTGAGTCGTAAAGATACCAGAACAAAAACCACAAAGGGCACCCCCAGCCGAGGAAAGAGCAAATGCCAAGGCTCTGAGGTTTAAGAAACTTCAGGGTGCCCAATGTAACAGGCGCCAAGGGAAGTACAGTTCAGATAGGCAACAGGAAGTCAAAATATGTGAAGAATTCTAGGACTTTACTTGTAGCCTGTCATTTTTTTTCTTTTAAGATTTTACTTTTTTACTTATTTGAGATAGAGCACGAGAGAGACAGTGCAAGACAGAGAGCACTAACAGAAGGTATGAAGCAGCAGGGAGTCTGATGCAGAACTGGAAGGGTTCAATCCCAGGACCCTGGGGATCATGACCTGAGCTGAAGGCAGATGTGTAACTGACTGAACCACTCAGGCCCCTCTGTCGGCTGTCATTTTCATTCATCTATACCTTAACTTTTAGCATGATCCCTTTGACAGCTGTGTTGAAGGGACATTATGGGGGTTCTAAACACAGAATATATATTGAAGGTAGAGCCAGCAGGATTTCCACGGTATAAAGTGAGAGAGCCAGACTGGCATATCAAGTCCATATACAATGGTAAAATGACAAAGATGGAAAAGATAGGAGAAGAAAAGGACCATAGCATAGAGGTAGTTCTTTCCTGGACGTGTTAAAAGCAAAGTGTCTCTTAGATTTCCAAATGGAGCTGTTGTGTGTGCAGATAGATGTATGAGTCTGGATCTTGGAAATCAATGCAAATTATATATGGAAAATCATGGTATAAAGTGAGATTACCAAAAAACAAACAAACAAACATTATCTAGAGAAAAAAAGACGGAAGAGGATAGCTTGTTAAATATATTCTAGAAATTCGAGACTGATGGAAGAGCCAGAGAAAACGAAGTCATTAGGAAGGAATATAGAGAAATAGGGAAGAGGAGTACATTGCATCTAGTGAGAAAGAGGAGGTGGGTTCCAAGATAGGACTCTGCCTTTCTTATTAAGATGAAAATACTATAGCAAGTTTTACTGTTGATGGAAATGACCCAGTAGATAAGCAGACACTCAACATGAAGAGAAATTAGGGAGAAATGCATATTCCTCTTGAGTAGGCAAGAGGGAATGGGGATCCAGAGTTCAAGAAGAGACATTTCAGTAGGGACAATTCATCCAGTGTAACAATTTGAAAGGCAGCATATATGAATACAGATGTTTGGTCATGATCCTTGATAAAGGAAAATGAGAGCTATTTCTTATTAGACTGCTTCTAATTTCTTGGTGAAATAAAGAGTGAGGACTTCAGTTCAAAGTTATAGGTGGGAAACAAAATAGATTTCATAAGACGGCAAAGTTGGAAACAGTCTTCTTAGGGGCGCCTGGCGGGCTTAGCCAGTGGGGCATGCTACTCTTGATCTTGGAGTCATGAGTTCAGTTGTGTGTAGAACTTGCTTGCTTACTTACCTGTAGAACTTGCTTACTTACTTACTTATTAAATAAATAAATGAAAGTGAAGCAGTCTTCCCAAAGACTAAGGGAGCAAATATACTGGGACATGCAGCAACTCTGGCACACAGTGCTGAGCATCTAGTCTCGTCTTTTCCTTTGGCAACACTGAACCCCAAAGGGGCAAGTTCATAGAGCACAGGGGATTGGCAAGAACGTCAGAGGAGAGAGACACAAGGGAGTGATTTTCATAATGGAGTATGGGATATAAACTGAGTACGGAGGAAACTACTGGCATGAGGTTGAGAATAAGCAGTAAAGCTGTGAATTGAGCTCGTGATGGGGTAAAAGAATTGGCACTGAAGGTACTAAAAGTGAACTAGGCCAGCAGGTAGCAGTGTTCAGAAAGTGGTGCCCAAAAGAAAGTTGGGCTGTGAAGCTGAGATTGCTAATGACAAGGTCTGGAGTCTATGTGGTGGGGAGTCAAAATGAGGTGAAAGAAAATACCACTGGATATACCATTTACATGAGAGACATACTGTTTGTATTAAGAATGATGACAGGGCCAGTGGTGGACAACCTCCCACCAGAAACTCAAGTGTGAAATGCTACAGCAGGAGAGCAAGTGACAGGGAGAAAACCAGAACCAGCTATTCCTTTGTTGGGCTATCAGAGAGTCTGCTGATGATACACAAAGATGAAGGAACTATTCAAAGAACTTAATGACGTTGCTGAGTACCATGAGTTCCGAAGAGCATGACGGAACATTTTGGAAGGTCAGTGAAGGATGTGCAATTGGGTCAGGTTACCTTATGTACACAAAGCTGTGTGGAGATAGTGTCTGGGCAACTGAGGCATGTGCTGACAAGGCAGATAAATGGAGATTAGGGCAAAGTTGAGATTAGTCCAAATAGTCTCTTATAGGAAGTCATTTCTCAGCCACCACAAAGTTAAATTGTATCTGCTGTATGCTTTTAAGGAAGGTTAAGAAACGTGCTCTGGGTCTCTCTAAAATGGGTACATATAGAGATAGTACCTCTAGAGAGGCAGTGTGGCACAGAAAAAACCTGGACTCCAGATTCATCTCTGCCACCCAGTTGCTGGACAAGAGATTTACATGCCCTGTGCCTCAGGTTCCCTCATTGAAATTTGGGGATAGTGTTATCTGCGACAAGGATTAAATAAGCCAATGTATGCAAGGTTTTCACCAGAGAACCTCAAACAGTGTAAGAGGCCAAAATGCAGACATTGTTACTATCATTTAAAAAAATAACAGTTTGATAATTACATTTTGGTCAATAAAAAGTTTCCTTTGCCTTGATAGTTTGAGTCAAATATTTTATCCAGGAAGTAGGATTTTCAACCTTTGGAATATACCCTAAAACATTTAATAAAATATGGTGTTTTATTAACAGTTTATAGGGCTCTTATTTATTTAACAGATTTAAGCTATTTGGTTCTATGTGTTTTCTCCATAATTATATAACATTATAACACTGGAAGATAGATGCATGCCCCCAAATCCCAGCCCCTCTTCTGACAGTGTCTCCAACAGGTGACAATTATGTAACTCTCAATAAAACAGAAACTTTAGTATTACAGAAGACAATGGAAGAAATTAGATGGAGAAAACACAGCCATTCCCATATTTTAATGCATGTTTTAAATCATTTCCATGGGAACCAACATTTGGCACCAGGGCCACTGTTGTGAAAAACAGTTAGAAGGCAGTCTCTACCAAGCCAGATGGTTAATTTTTAACAAGGGACTATAACAAGGAGGAGCTGAGTTATATAACCCCTAAAACCCCCTGATAATGGATTCAAGTGTACTAAATCACTGGGCTCTCTTCCAATTCTCTGTCAATGCTACTATCTGCGGCAACAGCTTTATCAACCACAGGAGAAAGCAATAATAATTGCAAGGTGTTTCGAAAGTTAAGTGCCACAGCTAAAGAAATATGACTAAATATTTCTAGACCAATCAGGAAATTTAAGGTCAAGAATCCTGAAGTTCTCTAAATAAAGAGATATGAGTGGAAGCAACAAGTCAGAAAGGAAAAAATGTGTTCCCTTAAATTCCCACTGCAATTAGAATAAGACTAATTATCCAGATTAACTGTCAGTACACCTTCAAGCCAGCATCGTGTAGTGTCACTTTGTATTGCAAAGAATCTGAGCATTCTCTGATCTTAGCACTAAAAGCCACTCTAGAGATTCAGTGAGTATCTGAAAGTCACACAGCAAGTTATTGACACAGCTGGGATGTGAGCCCTGGGTGTAAGACTTAGAGATAATCCACCCAATGAGATTTATCTGGACACATTTCTCTGTTGAGGAAATGATGAACTCTGACCTCAAGAGAATTATTGGAATAACTATTTCCCAGGGTCTTTTGCCAAATTCTCATGGGACTATCTATTCTCCTATTACCTGCAGCCAAACTCCGGGTCTCAGAATTTAAAATGAAGTGGGACATTATCTTTCCCTTCCCTGGAGGTTAGTTTTGGTTACAAGGGTTACATAATATGAGAAAATAACTTCCCAAGACACACACACATACCTCATTCAAACACACACATACCAAAGTATATTATGTTTCGGAAGGAATATATCAATACCTTGAGGTTCAATTCTTGAATTTATAAAGTTGCAATTCTTGAAGTTTAAATTTGTTGTGATATTGAGAAAAATCAGTTTCTTTATCCCTCAATTCTCCTAGGTCTAAAACGGATTTACTGATGAGTATTTCAAAAGAAGTTTTAGGAATCTAATTAATCCTTTAATTATGAGAAAACATTACAAAAAAAAACTAATTTCACAAGAAGGAACACATTGCTTGGATGGCTTCATTTATTGGCGTATGATTTTTTTCATTATTTCTTATAATTTATTGATTTTATAAAACTAGTATAGCAATAACCATATTTTAGTTAAAAAAACTGAACATTAAGAAGGTGATGTTTAATGTACAAAGGAAATATGCTTTTTGGACAGTGAAAATACTTTTCTGTAGATTATCATGTACGAAATATTTTTAGAAATATGAAAAACATGAACACTAACATTTGTGACTCAAATTTGTTTAATTCTACAATAATTTGAAGGACATTTTCTTTTTATCTTTCTTCTCATTGCTGATAGAATTATCTGTAAATGTCACTGAAAGCCTATCTTCCTTTGGATGACTAATTCATGATATAAGAGAAAAGGCCCACTTTGGATTACTTGCCTATTACAGAAGATATTTAACTTGATTACAAGTTTTGTGAATATTAATTATAAGGAAATACTTTGCATTACTCCCTAAACTCATCTAAAATGCCAACAAGACAACTTTATTCCTGTGACTATCTATGCACACAACACAATTGGCCCAAATACCATTGTTTGTTCATTACTCGTGTTCTCAGTGGGCTCTCCTGGAACATTCCAGCATAGCAGGCATTGTTCTTTGCCTCCAGCCATAATTTAATGGAGAAAGCTGTCAAGATAGACCCTACTTGGGAAAAAGCATCAATGCAGCATCCGAAGGTGGTTCGTAACTCCTGTGAAACCATGTTTTGGAAGCCAGACCCACCGTCTGTGCTCTATGGGACTCATTAAAATCTACAGGGCCACATTTGGTTTCAACATTCTCACACTCTCTCATGTGGCCACCAAGAGTGCTGCATTAGTAATTCTCGTAAGAGATAGTAGTCTAAAGGAAAGAAATTACTCTTGAATGAACTGAACTCTCCACCCTTGGTCTTGGTGTCCTCTTACGATACATCTCCATATTTGACAGGATTTCAGATGACAGGATTTTAGAGTGTGATGCCGGCGGCCATCAACAAGGATGGACACAACCTCAAAGAGAAACCTCCAGAGCTGGCTCTAAATGACCCACGTTTCTCATCCCTTCATTCCTATCACTCCCTGAATTATGCATGGCAAATTCTTTACTCCTGCCTTGCCAGCTTCCTAAGTCACCATCAAAGCCTACTCCCACTCCTCCTCTCTGCATAGGAATTCCCAGGGTTGGGAGGCAGTGCCTCTCCTCAAGCATACAGGCTCCCCACCACCAAATAGGGCACTTCTCTCTCCAAGTCCATTATGGTCACTGATCATGGCTCTAACTCATTCTCCTTCCCTGTCTAGTACTAGGCAGTTGGAATTTCCGACCTGAATCAATGAGGGGCTGCATGTGTGCAACACGCTTATCAGTACATTGAAGCCGCAGCTTTTACGGTAGCATTCCATGCCCTGACTGCACAACTGAAACATCCAACACAGTGTTCTCTAAATATGATTCTTACTCAAATGCAACCCCACATCCCAAGACTGACTTACAGTGACTCATGGCCTGAGCTTGAGCCCAGAAGAGGTGCTCCCCTCGCCAACTCTAAAATAATACTGCTGCAAGCAGTTAGAAGATAAGCCAGTGATTTTGTTGAGAGGTAATAGTTGCTTTGATCTGGGCAGTAATGGTGGAGATAGTGAGAAGTGGTAGGATTTTGGGTATATATGAAGGTAGACCCAGTAAGATATACTAATGGACTGGATGTGGGTCATTAAAGAAAGAGAGAAGGCAAAGACAATCTCCCATGTATGTGGAAAAATGGACTTACCATTTGTTGAAATATAAGAGATAATGGGAGTAGCAATTCAGGTGGTAAAAACAAGATTTTGGTCCTGCAAGGTGTTAAATTTAAGCTGCCTAGGAGGTATCTGATTTACCCATAAAATTGGATGAGATCACCAAGCAGGGAAATGAGAATCAAAGAGCAAGGTAGGAGACAAAGAAATGTAATAACATTTAAAAGCTGCAGATACATTATTTGCAATAGCCAAGACATGAAAACAACCTACGTGTCCATGAATGGATGAACAGATAAAGAAAATGTGATGTATACACACAATGTAATTATTCATCCATAAAAAAAAGAAATTACCACTTGTGACAAAATGGATGACCGACCTCAAAGGCATTGTACTAAGTGAAGTAAGTTAGAGAAAGATAAATACTTTAAGACAGTGTTTGCATGCGGAAAAACAGAAAAAGAGATCAGACTTGTGGTTACCAGGGCTGTGGGGTAGGGGGGTGGTAAGGGGGGAACAGGAAGAAGATATGCAAATATTATAAACAAACTGTAAGATACCTATCACCCTGGGTATTGAGAAGGGCGCATGCTGAGACGAGCCCTGGGTGTTATACTTAACTGATGAATCATTGAACACTACATCAAGGACTAATGATGTACTATATAGTGGCTAACAGAACATAATAAAAAACTATAAGATAAATATTAGGGATTTACTTTACGGCATGATGACTATAGTTACCAGTACTGTATGATATATAGGAAAGTTGTTGACAGGAGATCCAAATAGTTCTCATCACAAGGAAAAAATGTTTTTTCCTTTTTATTGCATCTCTCTGAGAAGACGGAAGTCACTTTCAACTATTGTAGGGATCATTTCACAATCTATGTAAGTCAAACCATCCTGCCACATGACTTAAATTTCTACAGTGATGTAGGTCAGTTATTTCTCAGTAAAACGGGGGGGGAGGCTGAATATAAGTGGAAGCCCCAACATAAGGGACTGAGAAAGAGTGTACACTAGAGATGTAAGACAAACATGAAGAATATCTTCCATTCTGGAACCCATGTAAATCTAGTGTAGCCAAAAAAAAAAAAAAAAAAAAAAAAAAAAAAAAAAAAAAAGAGAGAGAGAGAGAGAGAGAAGAAAAAATAAAAGAGAAGAAAAGAAAAAGAAAACAAATAAAAAAAGAGGGGGAGTGATCTACTGAGACAAACACACTGCTGGACTGATTGAAGTGAAAGTGAGAAGTTATGATTTTACGAACGATGAGGTCATTGGTAAATTCTGGAAGAGCAGTTCTGCTGCAGAAGTGGGCAAGGACCTGACTGCAGGGGGGCTGAAGAATTGGAGACAGTGAATACAGATGCTTCTTACACCACAAGTTTTGCTACAGAGGATAAAAAAGAAATAAAGCGGTAACAGCAAGGGACTCCAAAAGAGTATTGCATGTGTTCATTTGTGAATTATGATGGAAGTAAAATTTTTAAGGATAAAAAAATAAAAAACATCTTCTAGTGCTGTAAATTATTCTGTAGATAGAGAAATATCAACATGTGCTGCCATGAAATATTTGGCATGGAGCACCCAAGTGGCAGGGTAGATAAGACCACAGAAATTTCCTCATAGTCAAAAGGTGAGAAGCCAGAGTATTTGATTGCAGATGGGTAGATAGGGTAGAATGTGTCTATGCAAATGCTCTTCTGACTGCTTTAGTTTTCTCACTGAAGTCATCAGCTGAGGCTGACAGCAGAGGAGGAAGTTTGAGTGCTAGCAGCAGTGAGAAAAGAAATAGAAAAGAGGGAGACTGAGTTGCCTAGGGCAATACGGTATTATTGCTTTCTTGAATAGGACAGGTGGGACTTCAGAGCTCATTGGTCAGCACAGTAATATAACCCAGGGTATGCGTGTGCAGGACAAGAGTATCGCTTATGCAGGTACAGAAAAAGAGAACTGGGAAAACCGACTGGAAATGGGAACCCAATATAAAATGTTTACAAACCATTCACAGTAACATAGAAAATGTTAACAATCTAAAGGTGAGTGGAAAAGGACACCCAACTCACACGAGTTACATGAGCTTAAGTGTGGGGAGAAAAAAGAAAAATAAATTTTCAAGGGAGTGTGCCCAACCGTAATCAGTAACCATTTTGAAGAACAGAATGGTAGGAATTATTTCTTAAAACTTTTCTACACTGAGCTTATATCCTTGTATAATGAAACAATGACCACACATATCTTAAGGAAATAAGCCAAAATACTCTCAAAGCATTGCTACGATCACTTGAAAGTGTTAAAGTAGTGCCTATATAGCAAACCATTTAGTCTGAACTTAGAGGCCAATATTTCTCAAAGATCATCCTTGACCACTTGTATCTGAAATACTTTAGATAGATATTTTTTGAGTTGCAGATTCCTGGGCTATGGTGGGAGTGGTAAGACAAAAACCAAGAACTCCACCTGTTACTCAACTGAAAAACTAATGCCTGACCTCTCGATAATATATGATACTACAGAATACTCTTTAAAATATTTTCTTCTCTGGGTTTTTGTGTTATCGTGAGTTCTTGGTTTTTGTCTTACCACTCCCACCATGGTTTCTCTCATTTTTAGGCCTACTCTCTTCTGTTCAACCATCCAATTTTGGAATGTCTTAAAGCCTAATATTCTTTTCATCCTATCCTTTCTCGTTAGGCAAAGATACGTGCACTCTGGACTTCAGTTGCTGCCTATATGCAGAAGACTCTCCAATTTCTATCTCTACATACACTGGTATATTGACAGATCAGATGATGGATCTGTGATTTGCTTCAGAATGATCCAAGATAGGAGCACAGCGTGTAGAGATGAAAGGTAAAAAGGAAACAAGATTGATCATGCACTGATTATTCTCGAAGCTACAGCTTGCATATATGGGATTTCATTATACTGTTCTGTCTACTTTTATAGATTTTTGGAATTTTTCATAAGAAAAAATATATCTCTAGCTTAGGATGCTTTTCTCAGCTCAATAGTCCTGTATCCAACTACTTATTTCACATCTCCTTAGTAGCACATAGCAAACAGAAATTAAAATAACATTAAGTTCTTAACCAGTGTCATCTCTCTTCTAAGCATTTTCTATTTTTTCCCCATAAGAACTGTACAAGGTAGTCACTATTATTACTGTGTTACAGATGAGGAACTGATAACACAATAATACTAGACAATTTTCCCTGGGTTTTCTGGATGGAGCCTCCGAGATTCAAATCCAGACCGTCAGCTGCAGAGCCCTACTCTAGTATCTCAAAAGGTACTTTAAACTCATCAAAAATGAAACACTGTTTCTCTTTTCCACCTTTTGTCCTTTATCCTTGTGAAGGTTACCTCCATTTTTCCAATTATGAAAATCAGAAATGTGACAGAAATGTCACTGTCAATTTGATGTTTGCACTCTCACTAAGTATATCTACCTATTAATCTCACTAAGTATATCTACCTATTAAATAGCTACAGAATCTATCAGGTTATCTAATTTCCCACCTATCATCCATCTATATTTCCATTCACCATGCTCTTCACTCTTTTTTCCAGTACTGCAGATTGGACTTTGCAAAATGAAAATCCGGTCATGTGACCATCACCCCACCCCACCCCCCAGCCCCCACCTTCCCGCTTAAAACACTTCTTCAGGGCTAGAAAATGAAGTTAAAATTTACAGTAAACTCCTGAACGTGGCCTTCAGTTACCTTTCTGATCCTCCCTGCCTTATTTCTACCTCCACCCTTCACCTTCGCTCTGCAGTTAGGCAAGCTGGCTTTAAGCTCCCTGAATGCACAATGGTCCCCTGTCAAAGTTCTTTGTTAGTGCTCTTATCCCCATTGAGAAGGCTCCAATCTTTGATGTTAATGCCATGTTATCCTTCAGTTCTTTGCTGTGGTAGCTTCCCTCACAGGTCCCAGTGTAAGTTGGCCCCTCGCTTGCATGCTCTTGTAGAAGCACATTCCTTCCAGCACTTCTCAATAATTCGTTTATTTCACCATCTCTCTCCCCATCAAGGCTCTAATGTTGAAGAGAGTCAAAACTGTCAGACAGCTTTCTGATCCTATGACCAAGCAACTCCCATGGATGTCCAATGGCTCCAGGTTAAGAACCTCAACTCTAGAAAAATGTGTATATACCCATACCGTAAGATGCACACGGGTATGTGGAAAGCAGCACTGCTCATGAATCAAAAATCTAAATTAAATTCAAATGTCCTCAACAGTTGAAAGGATAAACTGTAGGATACACTATATAATAGAATGTCATGTAATCAAAATGAACAAAGCTATATAATGAATCTCATAATTCCAAAGAGATGTATATCCTAAGATACTACTTATTTAGAATGATTTTTTACAGTTTGAGATACAATTTACATAGCAACAACTTTTCCATTTAAATGAATCAGGAGTTTTGGGTAATTCACAGACTTATGCAGCCATCATTACAATCAATTCTAGAACATTTTCTTCACCTCCTCCAAAAATTACCATATCCATTGGTAGCTATTCCTCATCTCCATCAATGTTCCTGACCCTTGGCACCCAGTAATCTACTTTCTGTCTCATAGATTTGTCAGTTCTGGCCATTTCAAATAAATGGAATTATACAATATGTTGCCTATTGAGGCTAGCGTCAGAATGATTTAATTCTTGAAGTCCAAAAGCAGGAAACACTAAGTTATAGTATTTAAGGATACATGCATAAGTAGAACAGTAAAGGAAATAATATCACAAAAGTCATGATAAAATCATCTGTATGATTTAGAATTTTAAGTGTTACCAGAAGTTTGTGATCTGATAGGGAAACACGAGAGAACCTCTGAGCCGCTGTCAATGTTATCTCTTTTTTTTTTGTCTTCAATTAAGACTATATGAGTGTTTATTTAATAGCTATTTATTAAAGTGCACATTTATGTTTATGCATGTTTCTGAATGATGTATATTGTATAATTAAAGATTTGAATAATAAATATTTAATCAGAAAAAGCTATACCCATAGCCATATGATCTGCTCATTTTCACTGTAATTGATTCAGAGTCCCACCCCATGAATCTAGTGACTTTGTTGTGCCTATTGGATTACGAAGATCCTTAAGCCACTTTACTGTCATTTATTGATTCATCTGGCCATTCATTTATTCTCAGACTATTATCAATAGGAGGGTTTTTGAGCATGTTCTAGTGCAATTCCTTCATTTTGCAGACAGGGATATTAAGTCCAAAAATAAAATTGCCCAAGGTCAGTGACTTTGTGGTAAAAGCCAACAGTGACTTGCAGGTAATCTTGACTGTAAAGAGCTACTATTAGTTTTCTCCTGCTCTCCCTTCACTCTTTTTTGATAGTAACAGAATTTGTATCTAAGAATGTGGTCATGCAGATAGAGACTACATTTTCTGTTAGTTAGATGGGCCCATGTGATGAAGTTCTGGCAAAATAAGTGTGTGGAAATACTATACCTTGTGATTGCTTCTAAGAACTTCCTGTGAGGGTGCCTGGGTGGCTAAGTAGGTTAAAGCCTCCGCCTTCGGCTCAGGTCATGATCTCAGGGTCCTGGGATCAAGGCCCACGTCGTGCTCTCTACTCAGCGGGAGCCTGCTTCCTCCTCTCTCTCTGCCTGCCTCTTTGCCTACTTGTGATCTCTCTCTGTGTCAAATAAAGAAATAAAATCTTTAAAAAAAAAAAAAAAGAACTTCCTGTGAGACAAAGCTGGGAAACCCACTTCATCTTTCTTCAACATTCTTCTTCTACCCTGTTGCCTAAAATGATAATGCTATCATTTTAACCTACAAAGATGCACAAAGGCATAGCATTCATCTGGAAGAAAACTAAGTTCCTGAAGACTCCGTGGAACAGTGCTGCCAGAGTAAGCCAGGATCTGCCTCCAGTGGGACTTGATGTGGAAAGAAATGACGTTCCATGCCATTTATCCCACTGATCCTCTGGGGATCAATATGTATTGAATCAAACGAATCCTTGTTAGTACAGATACCAAATACATATTGAGTAAGTTAAATTGGCCAATTTTTTGACATATGAGACCATGTGCTTTCTACCATATCCCATCCATTACTTTTTTCTACCCTATCTCCTACAATCACAAAAACTAAACTCCCTTCGTTACGTCACCTCTCGGTTTTGAACACATTCTCTGGTTCTTTTATCAGAATCAGATATACCAAGGATAAGCTACTTTAATTTAAAACGATGGTCCAAACCAAGCTCCAGATGCATAGATGACTTCATTGTGGACATGGAAGGTATGCTGATGATGCAGAGATAAGGGCTAAATTACTCTAAATAAATCCAGAAAGTTCAGCTGATAGCTTCTCCGATATTGCTTTCAATAAAAGTTGTTCTAAGTGAAAATGCATTTTTGAGCCTGCAGCAGTTACGTATCACATGTCTGTCTTCCAAGAATGTTGTGGGGGTTGTTAAATACTTTCCTGTTAAGTGCTTTAAGCTTTTAGGGGTAAAAATGCTCTATAAATGCAAAGTGTTATTAGATCACTACAAAGTGAAACATGAAAAATAAATGCATATCAACATCTATTCTGGCCACTGTTCAGTAAATCTAAGGCTGAAAATTAGAAATCAATCAGATATTATATAAACGTATCCAAGGTTCATGATGAAAGATAAGGAACTTGAGAAATGGGATGTAGACAATTAAATGGGGGGGGGGAGGCAATTTGGAAATTCAGGATGCACACCTGCTTTTGGACTCTTGGTTCTGGCGGACTTCCCTGCAAGAGAGTTGTCTGTCCTCCTTGAGACGCAGAAACGTGGGGAAGGCATAGATGTGTTGCAGGTCACTCTGGCTTCAGCTGCTAGATAAGGACTGAGCAGCTGTGAAGCAGTCGGAGCTCTGGATTCTGCATAGAATCTACACTTAGAAGGATTTGCAGCAGGTGCTCTAAGAAGCTGCCTAAGGACTGTCAAAGTTAGGTTCCAGAAGCTAGGAGGTTTAGAAAAAGCCCATACTGTATTAACCTGATGTGAACTTTTCAAGCAGAAAGAGGAGACTAAGAGGAGAGGAAACAGGGATGGCGTGGGGGGGGGGGAGCAGTTAACCAAGGTCAGCAGATCCCTAATGCTGTGGGGGCCGTGATCCCCAATGTCCATAGAAGTTCTGATCCACATGCATGCAGTCTTCCCTTGGGAACTTTAAAGCTAATTAACTAAACCCATCCGGGCCTCTCATCTTTGCCAGCCATCACCTGCTCAAAAGGCAGGTCTCATCTCCCTTATCCCAACCTATCGTATCCCCTTCTCCCCATCCTGCTGTGCCCTTCTGTCCCCTTCTGACTGACCTGAGCTGCTTTCTCTCTCTTTGTGCTCTTGACATTTAGAATGCTCTCCAAGTTTAACGTGTTAATGTATTCTTCCTTCATCTTCCACCTAAACTGAAGCTCAGTTCTCCACTGAGTCCAACTTCATGGTCTGCAAAACAGGTGGGATCTGTCATACCCCAATTTCCAATGCCATTTTGGCCACTGTAGAAATCTCCTGTCAGCTACGTACACCACCTTCTATTCTTCTATGTTGCTTTCATCTATCGTTTCCGTGGTCGCTCCTGTGTACTGACTTAAGACTTGGGTACCTGGCTTCCTCTCTCCCCCAAATCCTGTGGGTGGGTGACTCGGCATCTATGTCCATAATGTCATGACAAATGCTTTGGCCTCAAAGTTCCTTCTGACTTCATGCCCAGTGGCTTATATCTCCCTCTCTACCTCCACTATCACCACCAGGACTTTGTCACCAACCGAACTCCTACACCTTTTATATCACAAATATGTTCTCCACATACTAATTCCAACCACCCATCCTTCCAGCTCTTTTCCTCCCAAATTATCTCTATGTGTGCTCTTTGACTTCAGAGAAACTTCCTGTCATCTTTGTATTCCTTGTCTCTCAGTTGATAGAGAATGCTTAGATATTTTCCTTTCTCGATCCAACTTTGGATCCATAATCAATTACATAAAAGATACCTAACCACTATCTTCAACTTATAGAAATACTCAGTTTCCTGAAGATGCCAGGTTTTCCTTTGCTTCACTGCCTCTGTTTGTTATTTTCACTGTTAATACTTTCCCAAATTCTTTGCCTGATTAATTCATAGTCATTCTTTAAGACTCAATTGTCTCTTAGGGATATTTTCTCAGTCATCTTGCCTTCTCCCTTCTCTTCCCCCTTGTTGGGATAGACATCCTCCTTCTGTGCTCCCCCTTTGGTGTTCTGTTATTGCCCCTTCCAGAGTGCTTATCACACTCTATTAAATTTCCATTTAGGTGTTTGTCTCTCTCAAAAGACTGCAAGACACATGAGGTTAAAGATGTTGCCTGTCTCAACCATAACCAGTACTTAGATCCATTAATGGCAAGATTTCTGTGCTCCACAAATAATCACTGAATGAATCCCCAAACACCAAGATTTCTCCTATTTCCACGACTTTGTACTTTTCCCTCAGTCTCTATATCAGGCTTTGACTCCATCCACTTCTTAACCTAATTCTTGCTTTCTCTTCAGTCATCAGCCTTGGTCCCATCTCTTCCAGGAAGTCTCCTCTGATCTCTCCATCCTTCTCTTGTCTCCCACATTTTATTGTAGTCCATCAGTTGATGACAGACTTTTCTGTGTCCTTAAAAGTCGGTGAATTACTGAAAAAGGTCCACAGTTTATTCATCTTTCCCCATCAACCAGAATGAGACCTACCCAGAAGAAGGGCTCAATAAATGCCAATACAGATGTATAAACAAATCATAATTTCCATATCAGTACAAACCCGTTTCTTCCATCTAATAGCATAACTTTTAACATTAATCAAATACTCTCAATTACCTACACTCTTGCTGCAGGGTCTGGGTAATCTACAGGGGAATGGATTTCTTCCAAAATGAGAACCATATCAATGATCTTTATCTGAGCACTTGGTTTAATGGCTTAGTCTGCAGGTATTTCCTCCCTGCTTCTGAATATGTGACTGGAGATTTAAATCCTCACCATTCTCTGCCTCGTCAGCTCCTATGGATATTAACATTTGTGCTTGCCTAAATGTTTGACTTCTCATTTTATTTTGGCCCCCTATGTGTCCACCTGATTTCTGATGCATTATCCCCAGACCAGTATACTTAAAATGAAATCCCTCAGCTCCAAAACTTGAATCTAGTTTGCAACTGAATTTCCTTTGACTCAAACATCTGCAATACCGTCATGTATTTTAGTAGAGACAGCATTATGTGAAGATTGATGCCATCAATGTTTTTAAAGAATACATCCCATAATAGATCTCTTCAGGAAGACCTCTCTTACATCAAGTCTCAATGTAAAGAACAATTATCAAAGTTTCTGGTGCCAGAATCCCTGTGTTTGTTTTAAAGGGAAAGAATCTCAAAACCTGCCAAGGTGACCAAGGTTCCAAAATTTCCCATCTGGGAACCAGATGGAAGACATGAGCCTATGAACACAGTCCCCAAGAGTTTTAAATATATGTCATCTTCCTGTGTTAGAGATCAGCACCAGCATTGACAGAGCATTTGGATTAAGGAAACTAGTGAATTCCTGGGCAACCAGCACTATCAAATACCTACTTTAACTGTGAATGCTGTCTAGGGACTTGGCTAAAGATATTGAAGTCATTCTCTTCTGTTTCATTCATGGGACAGGGGAGGGAGGTTGTTCTCAGTATTGTAAGGTGTTTCTTTTTTTAAGATTTTATTTATTTAGGGGCGCCTGGGTGGTTCAGTTGGTTAAGCAACTGCCTTCGGCTCAGGTCATGATCCCGGAGACCCGAAATCGAGCCCCACATCGGGCTCCCTGTTTGGCAGGAGGCCTGCTTCTCCCTCTCTCACTCCCCCTGCTTGTGTTCCCTCTCTAGCTGTGTTTCTCCCTGTCAAATAAATACAATCTTTTTTAAAAATATGGGCATTTAAGTTCACTGTTCTTTCTGAAGGCAGATGTCAAACGACTGAGCCACCCAGGTGCCCCCAATCCCTCAGTTTTGAGAATCAAAAATTTCTCCAGATATTACCAAATGTCCCCTGGAAGGTCCATTGCCCAATTCAGAAATACTGCCCTGGAAGAACATCTCTGTCTGCAAGGGGGAAAGCAGTTAGTCACCACTTGGTATTTGGGCCCAGGGCAAAGGGAAAGAAAGGGAACCCAGGCAAATAAACCCCTAGCTTCAAGGGAAATGGGGAAATGCTACTAGATGGGACATAATACACATAAAAAGAAGGGGAGAATGACTCTTAGGGGGTGAAAGGCATAATTAGCAGAAGACTATAGGCGTATAGTAAAACTGTGCTCCCTTATGTCTCTCAGAGTTATAACACCTTACAAGGGGGCACGACTTACATTACTTTTCACTCTATTCTTTAGGTGGTTACTCAAATATCAGGGATTTAGGGGAGAACTGTGAGTAACATGTAAGACACTGACTTTCTTTTCACTTCTTTAGGAGAAGGACAAAACTATAATAGTAAATATAACGAATAAAAAAGAACATAGGAAGGAAAGAATAGGAATAGCCAACAAGGTAACTGCAGTATAATTCAAGTTTGAGAATATCTTTTATGATTACATTTTATTTTTCCCTAGCTTATTTTCTTCAGTGTTATGTTATACAAAAGTATTTCAAGCATATCATGCTTTAACTTCGTTGAAGATTAAAATATTGATGGGTCATATTTTAACAGGTTGCTCTGATAACATTTAGTCTTTTCCCTGCATATTCTATTGAAAATCATTGATCAAGTTACCAATCTGTTCTATTAAATTACATTTACTTAAAATATATGTCAAGGCACAGTTCATTATTTCCTGATTAAATCTGCAGTGATTCCTGTTACTTGTATTTAGACTCTCCAAAGTTAGTTGAGTTTATTTTCCAATAAATGCAGAGTATACTAAAAATACCTGCATGGAAAGAATAGCAAGACCACAGAAAACCTATCCATACAGGCTCTTAGAAAACTTTCCGCACGTTTCTACTTCATGCCCATCCTGGTACCCATCCCCCCAAAAGGAACCTCACCATACAGGAAGGTAATTCTAAGGAGCACTCTCTCTAGAAGATTAAGAGATGTACCTCCTATGTTTCTAGTCTCCTGAGTACTAGATACTCTCTATACTGTTACTTTTGACACTTTCAACAACCAGCAGAATGGTGGCTTTTTATTAGTATCATTTCCCGGCTGAGGAAACGGAGTCATGGAGATCAGACTGGTTCCAAGTACATAACGCCATGAAAGCAGGAATGGTGAATGATCAGGAAGATGTACGGAAAGCTTCCAGAAGGATAAAGATACCTCTCTATTAGTTTACTGATCCCATAAAAGATAGGACCCTTGGGGTGCCTAGGTGGCTCAGTCGGTTAAGTGTCTGCCTCAGCTCAGGTCATGATCCCAGGGTCCTGGGATCTAGCCCCACATCAGGTTCCATGCTCAGTGGGGAGTCTGCTTCTCCCTCTCTCTCTACCCCTTCTTCTGTTCATTCTCTCTCTCTCTCTCTCTCTCTCTCTCTCTCTCTCTCTCTCTCAAATAAAATCCTTAGCAAATAATTCAAAAAACATGGGACCCTGTTTATCATGCTCACTACAGTAGTCCTTCACATACTAGCCATCAAAAAGTATCTTGTTGAAATGTAATAAGGAAGAGAGGAAGGAAGATAGGTTTGCATCAAGTGTTAAAGGATGGTTCAACAGATGAAGCAAACAGAACTTCCAGGCCCTGGAATCGGCATACACAATCACAGTGGCACTGAGCCCCACCATAGTTTGTGTATCATAAAAATGGTACCGCTCCAGCTGAAGTAGAAGGAAGGGAAGCCTCAATCCAGCCTGTGCTCTGCTCACCATGGACTTGGGGCCTGTATCTGCCCAGCATGTTACATCTTTCTCCTAGTTTGTCAGCCCAGAGAGCACGCATTTTTCTTATTCATGCAAATGCATCATGTAGGCTTCTGTATAATGTGTTATATATAATGCATAATATTGCTCGAATGGGATTTAAAAGTGCAATGCATTCCAGGAATAGCTGTTTCTTTGGTATAGCAGAATGGGGCATATGAGAAAGAAGGAAGGAAGATAAAGTTGAAGAAGTAGGTTTGGGGTCATTTTCAAGCCATAAATTCTCTTGTTATAGGTAAAAGTGATCTTATTAGGTGATTATGAACAGTGTGCTACAATGGCCAGCTATGCATGGCTTCACCACTTTCTACTGCTTAACATTCTTCAAAGTAGGACTAGTAACAGTAGAACCCTCATAGGGCTATTGGGATCACTGAATGTGACTGCATATAAAACTGTTAAAAGCAGTGTCTAGAATTTGTTACTGCTCACCAAAATAGTAACTAAATAAATGTTAGCATTTCTTAAAGCCCTGTTTGCATAAAAAAGAGTTAAAGTAAGATCAGAAGCTTGAAGACCAATTAGGAGACTACGATAATGGTCTATGACAGAGATGGTAAGGACTCAATGAAGGAAGTAACTGGGAAGAAGGGAAGAAGTGGTGGACAGAAGCAAAATCAGGAAGGCTATGAACAAGTCAGGATGAAATACCAAAAAGGATTGCCTTTGAATTCTAAACACCATCTTTATAAAATCCAGCATCCATTAAAGATTTCAAAATACCCTTACATCATTGGTATGCAGAGCCACACCAAGCAAGGTCCTGAAAGCCAGATGGACTCCGACATGTATCCGGAAGATCAGTATTTTCAAAAGTATAGTTTTTTTTTTCTTTTTTTAATTTTTTTTTATTGTTACTAAAATTTTTTTTCCAGTGTTCCAAGATTCATTCCCCATTCCCCACACCCAGTGCTCCACGCTTTAGGTGTCCCCAGTACCCACCACCAGGCTCTCCCATCCCTCCACCCCCCTCCCTCCAAGTCCCTCAGTTTGTTTCTGTGTCCAAAGTCTCTGTTGTTTCGTTTCCCTCCCTGGATTACCCTAGTTCCCATTTACTT
>PITA01015902.1:0-48308 GCA_004023965.1 Spilogale gracilis
AAAAAAAAAAAAAAAAAAGCCCATGATGGGGTTTCACCTAGACCAATAAAATCAAAACTTTTTAGACAGAGGTTCAGTTATTGGTTTATAAGCTCCTTGGTACTTCCCACTGTAGTATGAGTAAAAAAAAAAAAAAAAATACATTTGGTCTTTGGTCCAGTTCCTGGCACAGATTTCCTAATACCCTTAGCATTCCTTGAGTAACGGGAATATCTTTTTTCATTCATAATAAATCAGTTTTGACCATATCTGGGTTTATTCTAATGAAATGACCTTTGGTAGGCCCCAAGAAACCTATAGAATGGGGGTTGGTTGCCACTAATGGTTAATGACTCAATCAATCATGCTAACATCATGAGATTTCAAAGAAGCTTTTGAACAAAGAAGTCTGAGGAGCTTCTAGGTTGGTGAATACATTAATGTGCTGGGAGTGTAGAATGCCTTAAGAGGGATAGAAGCTCTGTATGTCCCCATACCTGCCAACATTCACATATCTTCTCCTACAAATTTCTTCCTATAGGCAGTTCCTGAGCTGCATCCTTTTTAATAAAACTGAAATTGTAAACATAGAGCTTTCCCGAGTTTATGAGTCATTCTAGTGAATTATCACACCTGAAAAAATGTGAGTGGATCATGAGAACTTCAGAATTTATAAGTCAGCCAAGCAGAAGTACAGGTTGCCTGGGGATCTCCTCTGTGGCTGGCATTTGAAAAAAGAGCAATCCTATAGACTCAAATTCCCCTTAACCTCTGGAGTCTTCTCTGAGTAGTGTCAGAATTGAATGAAAATGTTGGATTCCCAGTAGGTACAGAGAATGAGAGAATTGTTGGAAAACAATATACCAATGTTCAATAAAAAAATGTGATCAACTGATTAAAAGGGTAATTTGAGGGATACTTGAATCAAAATCCCTTCTTCATACTAGATACTCCAGATAAACAGAACTGACTCCACAAGACATAGATGTCATCTACCTCCGAATAAGAAAATACTTTAAACGATATGGGAAGACAGACCAAGAGTTTTCTGCTAGACCATCTACACTCTGATCCATTTATCTTTTTACTTTACTAAAAGGCAATCTCTGAGAGGCTAAGTACCTTTCAAGATTTATTGTGAAGTTTAAATGAAAAGGACTACATAAATGTGTTGTTCTATAACTATTACTTTTATTTCCCCCTTCCCTCCAGTGGTTTCTAACAATAAGCCAAACTGATAAGAATCACTGATAATGAACTTAATACTTCATTGGGTGTATCATAATTCCTTGCCTATTAAAACAGCTAAATCCATCATACTTCTAAAATTTAGCAAACTCTGAAAAGAAGCAGCCATTCTTACATATTTACAGATGGGCACACTTTGTTCTCTGATGAATCCTAAATGTCTAGAAAAGTATCTGGAAGTGCTTGATAAAAGTTTATTTAAATAGGAATGAACCGTATTTTGTAAATTTAGTAGAAAAAGTATTGCTAGATCTATTCTTAAGTAATTTTCAATGTAGAGAAACAGCAGACAAATGAAATGTTACAGTATGGACTAATAAAGCAATAAAGATTAATTAAAAGGACAAGAAAAATTAAAAAAAAAATAAGGGCAAGAAAACTTATAGCAGTTCACGATCAGAAAAGGCTGTGTGGACTGGCATTTTGAAACATCTGCTTAGGTAGAGAGCAGCAAGAGGACTGCTCCAAACAACGGGAAGATGCATACAATGGCAGGACATAGGAAAGCATGGAGCACATTCAGGGCATCTAGCTTAAGTGAAAATGATGTGGGCTAAATGGTGAGGCTAAATGAATGGTTCAGGACCAGATGGCACAGAGGGTCTCTGGGTGAAATGATTGGTCAACCCCTACTTGATGAATCTCAACTTCTAGTTATGAAATTAAGGTCAGCAGAACTTGATTTCTAAGGCAAGAGTGGAGGACTGTTTCTTGGTTCACTTGGTGGTGAATTACAATTCTGTATTTTATGTATAACGGGGGAGTAGTCTTCATATTCTATAATCATATCTTATATTTTCATGATAAAGAAGCTTCTAGTATTTGTACATTTGTTCTGACTTGGGTCAAAATCAAAGGAGCTGAAAAAGGAAAAGAACTGAAGAATTATCCCTAATTATGTCTTCATACAGAGTAGAGTTATCCCTAGTTTTTAACTGATTGCTCAAATTAAATTTTTTATTTTAACTACATTAAGATATAAAATGAAGAGAAAAATAAGAATTAAGCCAAATTGTCCCACAAAATTATTTTGAAACAGAGGTCTTGTCCTATAAATCAGAGGTATTTTATATGTCAATGTCTTTCTTTCATTTACAATTGGAACCTGCCAAAAATGATAAATACCAGATTTGATATGGTGAAAATCACCCTGGGCTTATAAGGTTAAAATCTGAGGCCAAGAGCTATAATCTTAATGTTTTGGAACTCTGTATAAAAGAATAAAAACCTGGAAAAGTAGATTTCTCCTCTAGGCAATGTGATATTTTAATTAAGAACCAGGGCCCTATAAGAGTGGCCCCCAGGTTTCTAAGTATTAGGCTGAAATAAAGTAGGACTTGAATTAAAATTGATGGATGAAGGCATCTGTTGGGTCATTATTTTCCCCCAAAATTTAACAAAATTTCTGACACATCCTTACATACAACAAGATATAAGGTGAAACTCTAAAATATGCACAATGGACATTAAAAATACAAATACTGTTTAGCTGCATTTATATACTGAAATATAGATTAGTTCTGAACACCTAAAATTCCATGACGAATGGATAGATTTTCTAGAAAGATGTGTAGACAGTAACAGTAGTAGTGAGTTGGTATGAGAAACAGAGAAGAACGACTTCCCCCAACACTGATGAGATAGAAATGTGATTTTTCTTAACCTTTGAGAGTTATATTATTCATCTTTAATTATCATAGCTGATTAGATATTTTGTAGACCCAGAGAATCAGAGCTATAACATCTTTTTGAGGAAAACTAGAAGCAATAACAGTTTTTAAATCATACAGAATAATATTATTTAGGACACAGCTACTATCCAGCAGTCCTAAATCACTGTGCTAAGTTAAATACATCCACTTTAGTGCTTACTTTATACCTATGGAAATTGAGACTGGGAGAAATCGAGTTACTATCCAAGGATACACTGATAATATAAGTCATAACAAGTCTGTCTGACTCCAAATCTCATATTCAATTTCTTTATTAATATCATCTATATCATCTACTATGATGTCCACTCCATGATAGGGACTCTATCTGTATGGATTTAAACAACAACAAAACAACAAACACTGCCCTCCCAGCCTCACCCAAGACCAAGTACATCAGAATCTTTGGCACTAGGGATGGAAATATTCTGCTGTTTTTTTGTTTTTTTTTTAAATCTTCTCACAGAAACAAACTGAGGGACTTGGAGGGAGGAGGGTAGAGGGATGGGAGAACCTAGTGGTGGGTACTGGGGGCACCTAATGCGTGGAGCACTGGGTGTGGGGAATGGGGAATGAATCTTGGAACACTGGAAAAAAAAATTTAAGTAACAATAAAAAAAAAATCTTCTCAGTGGTTACATGTGGTCTAATTTCTTTGTTCTCCATTATCTTTGTGCAACACTTCATTGTAGAACTAAAGCATTCAGTATCATTATCTCTATTTTTCAGATAAGAAAAGTCAATATTAAATCATTTATCTCAAGCCACATAACAAGTAAGTGGAAGAGCCAGATTTAAACTCAGTTTGGCATATTCCAATACCAGTGCTTATTTTATAGCCACTAAATTATCTCCCCTCAAAGGAAATTAGTACGTGTTTCTGAATATTAATAATGCCCTTAAATTCCTTAACTGACAAACATAAATATTATGAGTTTTTCTAAATTTCAAAAGTCTTTGTGGAAAAGATCTATATACCAAGCATATTACAATTAACCCATTTATCAAGTTGAATTACTGTACATTGCATTTTATTTTATTCCTGAATATATTACTTCCAAAATATATTCTATAATTATTCCAGCTCTACTGGAAAATCCTAAAAGTCCAAATAAAACATTGTCCCTCTATAAAAATCAGAAAATGATATTCTAATTTATTTTTTAGTATGCCACTGCTTGTTTAACAATAAAAAGTTACTATATTTTTTTGGGAAGGTACACATCCTAGACATTTAATTATTTATGACTTGGATACTAGGAGAGTATTGGAGTCGTACTTCATGCTTGGGTCAAATAAAGGGTCTTTTCAATCAGGCAATATGCGTATCAGTTGTCCTCTTAGAACCATTAAGAGAAAGAATATGAAACAAGGTTATGAAGTTAAGTATTGTTTCCCATCAGCCTCAAAAATGCAAACTGAATCTCGTTGCCAAATAAATAAAGGCTATGTTCCGGGAGAGTGCAATACCACACCTCGGCCCACATGCTTCCCTAGCTTGTGGTATAGGACCACGTTGCTCTTCACCAGAAACTCAGCAGTGGGTGCCCTCTTAGTCATGGTTGGTGAGGACCTGTTGAGGGGGAAGTACAGATGGAAGACAGACAGCACAACCAAGGAAAAACTTGTCAGTAACTTAAAAGGATGATGGTTGACTTTTCTAACATTTCCTGGCAATGTAACTTCCCCCTGGGCCTAAAATCCTAGATGTTTTCAGCCTCTGGCCATATCCCCTTTCAGAAAACAGTACAAAACCTCAGCAGTGTAAATTTCTATTGACTCTCTAGGACTCGTGATATGAGTGATCTGTAACACATGGCTGCAAGAGAGCGTGGCTTAATCATTTACACAAGTCAGAGCAAAATAATACTTTATGTCTGGCACTGTCCTCAGTCTTTAGATGTATTAACCCTAGAGGGTCAGTAGGATGTAGACTCTCTGATGAGAAAGACCTTGTCTATCTTTTCACGTTCCTTTGAATCCACACAGAGCACTCAATAGATATTTAGTGATTGCATCACATCGAATCTTGACAACACTGTATCTTCTAGGTATTGATTTAGATGACTCAGTGCCCAGGAGGCACATACTTGGTAAGAGTAATATTTAGGATTTGAACTCAGAACTCAGACTGTCCGATGCTATGCTCTTTACAACCAAGATATATTTCCTCTTAAGTACCAGTAATAAGTTATGAGGGTTAAGGAGGACACTTGCTGTGATGAGCACTGGGTGATGTATAGAACTGTTGAATCACTCTATTGTACACCTGACACTAACATAACACTGTGTGTTAACTAACTAGAAGTAAAATAAAACCTTAAAAATAAGTAAATCTGAAAAAAATAAGTAAATCTGTTGACAAAATATGCATTACTAATATGAATTGCATTCTTCCCAATCCAAAAATCAGTTATTTACAACCGAAGCTGCTTTCCATCAGAATGGGAGCATCCTTTGAAAAGTCTCAAGATAATTAAGCTCACACTATATGTATCCAAGAATTAAGTCAATGGTAGGCTGGTTAAGAAACCCTTCAACCTATAGCTCTCCATTGAAAACCTGTAGTGGAGTGGATCAAGATTTAAACAATTTCACATCTGCATAGAAATAATAAATAAAAAAATAACAAATAATACATAATAAAGCTAGGGCAACCCCAACATCTCAAATGACAACATGGCAACTAATGAGCACATTTCCATTACAGAAATACCTTTTCTTCTCCCATTTACCTATCTATATCCTAAACATAAGGTTACTTTGTATTCCAGTGACCAAATTCTAATACCTGTCCCCAAAGACTGGGAAATGTTATATGATACTCTGGCCAATGCACTGTACTAGACATATATACATTTGGGAATTAATTACTCCCTGGTTGCCACGTGCAGTTCTAGGCATCAAAAGTTCAAATATTAATAAGCGTGACCCTGGTTTATGAAAAGCTTACCATTTAAAAAGTATAGAAGCCCATAAACACATCATTAAAAGATAAATACCAGGATGGATTATATCTAAATCACAAAGGGTAGGCAAGATGAATAGGGAAATTCAGAAGGCATTCTGAAATAATGACCTTGAATAAGGTTACTATCTCTTTAATTTTTTTAATTAGTTTAATTAATTAGTTTCCAGGTAGACTATAAATATTCAACAATATCCCTTCAATATTTCCAATCCCCAGAAAGTACATGGCATATTTAAAATTCTGATGGCACCTACTGTTTTTGGCTCAACATGTTTCAATCTTATCAAATCAATAGGGTTCCAACTGTATTAAAAAAATGTATGAAAGGTTTGGTAAACCTTAAATTAACCTACTGGCCATGCAGCCAGGAGATGAGGTACAGAAGCAGTTTGAATATCATGAAGAAGAGGCAGCTGTTAGCTTCATGGAATTTCAAAAGCAACACCGAGTAGAGCCAAACAGGCATCAAAAAAAAAAAAAAAAAAAAAGTAGAAGTTTTGAGAAAAGCTAAAAACTCATTAGTTAACCATTTGAAAGCTATGCTCAAATAAATGGAAACAATCTAGATTTCTTTTAAAAAGATTTTATTTATTTCATTTGACAGAGAGAAACACAGCTACAGAGGGAACACAGGCAGGGCAGTAAGAAAGGAAGAAGCAGTCCTCCTGCTGAGCAGGGAGCCCGAGCGGGGCTCAATGCTAGAACTCCATGATCATGGGATCATGACCTGAGCTGAAGACATACGCTTAACTGCTGAGCCACCCAGGTGCCCCTAACAGCTCTTTAATTAACCTACAAAATGGTACTACAAAGAAGGAGATTGATTATCTGCTTGCTAATAAGGGGACCAGTGGAAGGCAAATATATATTTTAGGAAAACTCTTTTTTCATATGCAGTAGCTGGGGAAAATGCTACTATGGTTGGCCATATAACTACAGTATATTAATTTATAATAATTTAACATTTGACAAAGCATATTGCTCAAAAACAAGATTAAACCCTTTTTATGGAAAATTTAAATAATGTGTCAATAATATTTTAGAAAGTTTAAACTATATTCTTCCTTAAGTAGCAAAAATTCATAGACAGACTCTTTAAATCTGCAAAGGTCAGCATAACCACTAGTATCCCAAATGACCTACAAATTTTAATCTGGCAATACCTTCAAAACTATTGAGAAAATTGAATAGAAGAGCAGTCTTAGAAAGGTCTAATTATTCAGATGTTTTGCACTTAGAAAAAATAGCAAATCGACAACAAAATAAAGTGGGATGTAAAAGAATTCATGCAGTTAAGACAGAGTCATGACTGATCTCAAGAGAGACTATTTGGAGGAAGTAGCAATTGGAAGAGAGAGAAGGAATCCTGTAGAACACATTGTAACATCTAAATGAAAACAAGTCACAGAGGACAAATAGAATAAATGAAGCACTTAGTTAAATTGTTTGACATCGTTTGGATAAAAGCAATGGATCAAAAACTAAGTGCTTCAGGTTGCATCTTTACAACTTCTAACAAAGGTCAATTGAGTGGGAAAATGTGTCCAAGTAGTTATTTGAGTATGTGGGGAAAAAAAAATCAAGCCAGTGTTCCCAGCTGTGATAGCATTGTGTGGAGACAACTTGAATCATTCTCTGACAAGCAAATGCACTTATCTGCATTTTCTGTGCTTTTCCTGGGAAGCTCTAGGGAAAGTTATATCGATCTCTTTGCCATTCAACATTCTACACCTTGTTAACCAGAAAGTTCCATTTTTTTCTACTTTGTCATCCTACAGAAAGAAAAAAAGAAAGAAAGAAAAAGAAAGAAAGGAAGAAGAAAGAAAAAGAAAGAGAGAGAAAGATGAAAACATCAGCTGAATAATGCAAATCTGGGGCATCTGTAACATAGGGAAAAGTGGCTTTTTATTCAAAAGTATTTTCTAGGTTTGCTATGGGAGAGGATGAGACAGAAAAGAAAAAATTTGAGACAGGGGCTTGAAACTTATTACAAAGTCTAGCTAATCCTCTCTAAAAATGTATGTAACATTGTGCTTTAAATACTGGTAAGCTGAAAAAAATTACTGAATTGAGCTAATTAAGTATAATTTGAAATATCAATAAAAAATTACCCTAAAGACATTGAAAGGCTTGGGCATGTGGGTACATCAAACAAACAGACAGACGTGTCACCTCTTGGCCTGAATTACAGATCTGCCTTATCAGACTATTTTCTTGCTTTCCTGTGCAGATGTTTCTAATCTAACTTTTGTCTTAACAGCATTTAAGGGTCAGCAAACTGATGGCCTGGAGGATGGCTGATTGGATTTTGGAAATAAAGGTTTACTTAAAATAAATAAATAAATAAATAAATAAATAAATAAATAAATAAATAAATAAAAATAAAGTTTTACTGGCGCATGGCCATTGTCATTCATTTCCATATTTTCTATGCTTATTTCATGTTCTAAGAGCAGAGTTGTGACAGGGGCCTATGGGCATGTGAAGCCCAAAACTTTATAGGAAGTTAGGTGACCCTGTCATAGATGTAGTTTCTGTAGGAAGAAACTATCTTAAGTATTTTAAAAGGTTGGCAGTTTAGGTTCTATGTGCTTGAAGGGGTCATGGACAAGTGCTCTAACGGCCCCTCTGCCAGCTTAGCAGACCTAGCCTACCCACAGCTCATGTCACCTGTCAACTCTCCTGAATACCTAGCACTTTCTTTTTATCTGCTTTGCTTACGTTTTTCTCTTTATTTAATTATGAGAAACGGTTTTTAAATTTCTTATATTTTTTTATAATTTCTTATATTCTCTCTCATTGTCTAGGTAATTTCACTTGAATTACTGAGTGATTAGAATTAGAGAAATCTGGGCTCTCACTCCTAGGAAAGTGCATATACAAGTACATATATATACATACATAATACATATATATACACACACATATACATATATACACACATACATATATACACACATATATATACATGTATATACATATGTTGCTTGTAATCAATTCCTTGACAGTCCCCTTAATTCTAATTAAGTGTATTAGTCAGTGTTCTTCGGAAAAAACAGAACCCATAGGATTCAATACGTTTTTTTCAAGGCTTTTTTTTTTCCCCCTCAAAAGTGACTGTGATCCGGGGCACCTGGGTGGCTCAGTTGGTTAAGCGACTGCCTTCGGCTCAGGTCATGATCCCGGAGACCCGGGATCGAGTCCCACATCGGGCTGCCTGCTCAGCGAGAAGCCTGCTTCTCCCTCTTTCACTCCCCCTGCTTGTGTTCCCTGTCTGGCTGTGTTTCTCTCTGTCAAATAAGTAAAATCTTTAATAATAATAATAAAAAAAAAGTGACTCTGATCCAAGTTCAGCAGTCAGACAAGGATGATCTACTTGGTGTTGATCTTGTGAGCCTGACTGCTTTGGACTCCTTTGTACCTCTTCAGGGGCCACTGCTTCTGTAGTTTGCTCCCAGAAGAGCCCTTCAATTACGCGGTTTTCTGCTAACCAGCACTTAAGGCCGAGAACATTCAGTAAGTTCGCAAGACATTTCTTAAGCAGGTGCATATACGTGAGTCTCCTCTGACTAAAATGTCAAATTCACAGATGGCTAATTATATACTGTAGGAGTAAAAGCAAAACTTTTTTAGACAAGTTCTTTAAAAATGATATAGGGGCGCCTGAGTGGCTCAGTTGGTTGGGCGACTACCTTCCGTTCAGGTCATGATCCTGGAGACCGGGGATTCAGCCCCACATCGTGCTTCCTGCTTGGCAGGAAGCCTGCTTCTCCCTCTCTCACTCCCCCTGCTTGTGTTCCCTCTCTAGCTGTGTTTCTCTCTGTCAAATAAATAAATAAAATCTAAAAAAATCTTTAATAATAATATAGAGATGAACTCACCCTTTGTCTGCGAGGATCATTTAGTGATCCAGCCAAAATCTCCCAAATACCTTTCTGCTGTCATTCAATCATCTGTGTAGGGATGCATGTTTTCTCAGTTTCATTCCTTTGCACTTCTTCTGGAAAGATAATTTATATTTTTCTCTTTCAGAAACCATCATTTCCATGTGTCAAGTGGTAGCCTTGCCACTTTCTTCCACTTACCTCATCTTCTTTGGGATGTTAAGTGATAAGTCAGGTGCCCAACAAGAATACATAGAGATAGAGATAGGGCTTGGTGAACTGTAGCCAGACTCATTATTTGCCACAGCTACTGCTAAAGAGGCCCTATGTCTTTTCTCACTGAGACAGTGGTGCCAAGGTCCGCATGAAGATGGCCAATAGTTATCTCTTTCACTATTGCTGGAATAAACAACAACAAAAAACAATAAAACTCTCTTAATAAGGCAACTTACACTAAGGGAATTAGAGCACAGAGAGAGAAGGAGAGAAAGAGAGAGAGGGAGGGAGGGCTAGGGAGAGAGAGAGAGGAGAGAAGAGATTCCAGTGACATCCAGTGAACCTCTGGATGCAGGAGCCTGGTGTTTAGCAACATTCCTAGAATTCTCACTTACATGAAATTTGAATGGTGTGTTTGTCACTTGCATCTCAGAAAGTCTCAACTGATTCTCCCATTAATCCTGGAGGTCTTTTTAGGGACTTTCAAATAGGGCCTGGAACTGCTTGCATATAGTTTCTATCAGCAAAGAATGAATTAAAAAAAAAATCATTATGCGATGAAATACCTAGTTAGTGGCTTAGCCATGAAAGTGACTCTGTTTTGATTAATGGAGACTCTTTTAACACAATTTGATTTGACATCTTGTCATATGAAATATTTTCATGTTAATTTGTGTGTGAAATTCTACCAAATGCTCTGTCTAAAATTTCATGGCTTGTTCTAATATGACCACTTAATCTAATTATTGGGTAAATAATTAGGCACATACAACATGCTTTGTTTTGATGACTACTGTTGTTTATTTTTCATGATTTTGCTGTGTCCATATGTTCACATAATTTTGAAGCTTATAACAAAAATAAAAAAATATTAATGTAAGACTTTTTAGGAAGTCATTTTAATATATGTGTATATATGTGTTTTGTTTAACGGCAACTATGGTGTTTTTTCCTGTCTTCTTTCAGCTCTTGAGTTGGTTGTGATTTTCCAACTAAAGATGAATACTAAATTTTTCTGAATGATAATTTCTATTTGATATATCAAGAAACCAAGATTCAACTATAGAACAATTTAATCCTATGAATTAATTATTAATAATCAAAACGTGTTGTTAAAAATGTACATTGAGGGCACCTGGGTGGCTCAGTAGGCTAAAGCCTCTGCCTTCGGCTCAGGTCATGATCTCAGGGTTCTGCGATCTAGGCCCAAATCGGGCTCTCTGCTCAGCGGGGAGCCTGCTTCCTCCTCTCTCTCTGCCTCCCTCTCTGCCTACTTGTGATCCCTCTGTCAAATAAATAAATAAATAATCTTTTAAAAAACGACATTGAAAAATTCTCATTAAAACGTTTGTGAGAGCTAGAATCAGAAACAGCCTCTAAGCAATAAAAGTTATTTTTTAATTTTGGTATCAATTATACTGGCAAAACTTAATGATTGTAGTAGTTTAATGACGGATTTTAAACTAATTGATTTAATAGAAAGTTCTCGGTATACTGTTATTTAAAAAAATAAAGTCAATATTGCATATTCAGTCTGATACCAATTTCATAAAAGCAAATTTTTAAAAAACAAGAGAAGGTATAAAGATAGTGAAATTCTGGTCAATTTTTACTTAGTTCTTTATATGTTTTTATGTTCTTTCTATCATTGACTATGAATATATATTGCTTAATAGTCAGCAAATCTTACAAAAATACACAGAGCTGGCAAGGATATAATGATATAAAGAACAACACAAACTGTTGGTATAAGTCAGTTTACCATTTTAGAATAAATATGTCCTTGGAATAAGCTTATCATATTTTGATTAGCAAAACAAAACAAATAATCTCAAATATGAACATTTCTAAGCACTCAAGTGTAATTGTGGAAAAATTAAAAAATAACTTAAGGATATAAACTCCGGCACATCAGTTCAGTGGCATGTTAACCAAATTTGAATTTTTTTTTTAAGATTTCATTTATTTATTTGACAGAGAGAAACACAGCGAGAGAGGGAACACAAGCAGGGGGAGTGAGAGAGGGAGAAACAGGCTTCCCACCGAGCAGGGAGCCCCATGCAGGGTTCGATCCCAGGACTTCAGGATCATAGACCTGAGCTGAAGGCAGATGCTTAATGACTGAGCCACCCAGGCACCCCCAAATTTGAACTTTTTAAAATGACTACCAGGACAAGATCTTGAAATTAAAAAAAATATATCGTATGCTATAAAATGAAAAAAAAAACATAAAATTACATACCTCTTGCAATTGCATCTATATTACTAATCCATAAAAAATGCAAAAAACCCAAAGATTTATTTACTCTGATTTATTAGATAAGCCAATTTTAGATATAAAGTGTCTGGATATCCTAATTTCTTTTAAATAAGACAGTTTTTGACCATTTATCTTTTTATAGGGGGAGGATAGAATGTTTAAAAAAAAGCATAAGCCACATGATGCATGGATACAGAAATTTTAAAGTGGAGCTTTAAAAATATCCATCCTATGTTTGATATTATGTTAATATCTATTATGTACTAAATGTTTGTATTCACTCAAAATTCATGTTTTGAAACCCCAATGTGATGATATTTGAGGATATGATCTTTGGCAGGTAATTAGGATTAGATGAGGTCATGAGGGTAAGGAAATCATGTTGGTATTGGTAGCCAATAGGAATAGGAAGAGAGACCTTACCACCAAGGAAAGGCTATGTGAGCACATGATGAGAAACCAGCTATCTGGGAACCCAAAGCCGGGCTCTGACCATGAAATGAAGGAGGCAGGACCTTGATCTTGGACTTCTTAGCCTTCAAAACTGGGAAATGACTTTCTATTTGCTTAAACCACATGGTCTGTGATATTTTATTATAGCAGCCTGAGCTGACCAATAGAACACCTTAAGATCTGCTATATTACTCAGATAAGTGCTAAAGGAAGTCATCTTATATTAAACCTATGTCTTGTTAGAATGAATGAATTGAAGAATGAGCGAATAAATTTTAATGAAAAGCAAGGAATAATAAAGATTTAATTTTTGAGAAACAAGATATCAAAGTAGTAATTATCGTATCTCTTTTATTTGCAAATTATAAATCAACTTATTTAAGCCAAACAAGGAAATGTATTGGCTCATGTACATGAAAAGTACAAGTTGTAGCTCCCAGTAGAGTGGATCATATGTAGAGTCAGTTTTAATTTTCCCATGTGTAGCTTTCCTCTCTATTGACTCCATTTCAGGAGGCTCTTTCCTCCTGGTGATGTGATGCCTGCTTGCTGCTTTGCTTGACTATCCCATTTTAGGAGCAATCCCAGAAAAAGGACAGATAGCTTCTTTTTTCCAATACTTCTCCAAAGGGCCTAGAATTGGTATTCATTCATCTGGGGAAAGCTGAGAAGTAAAAGAAAGAAAGAAAGAAAGAAAGAAAGAAAGAAAGAAAGAAAGAAAGAAAGAAAGAAAGAAAGAAAGAAAGAAAACAGTTAAAGGAAAGTGATAGAAATGAGTGGTTACTATTATGAGCAGCCGGGGCTCAGTCCGCTGGGGACCTCTGATGCTCTAGGCCTACTGTCTACACTGCTACCTAGCAAGTACAAATTTGTTTAATGAATGAGTGAGTTAAGCATTGCATGAATGAATAAATGAGTCACTGAATTTATCAAACTGCCAGTGAGTCTGTGAGTCAATGAGTGCTCAGATTATGAATAATAAGTTATTTATGCACTTAAATTTCATATGTGTCTAGTTTGTTCTAAATTTAATTGTCCTTTTACACCCCCAGGTGCACAGAACTGGGACATCACTGATACCATGATGCTTCCATGATGGGCATGCAGGAGGCCATTTACTGGCAAAGGTAGTGGCTGCATTAAGGACTCCTGAGCTTCTCCTCAAGCACAGGAATTGACCTGGGAGCTCCCAGGAGATGGGATTCTCTTTACCTGCCCCTTACATCAGAAGAGATTGTATCTTAATGACAAGAGACAAAAAAGTACATGAAAAGTATATATTCTACTCTTTTGGGTAGTGTCCACTAGAGGTAAAGGACATATCATAAAAATAAAAGTAAGCTAATTCCTTAGATTAAACAAAAACATAGAGACTACCTTATCATCGGATCCAGAATAAGTTAGGTGATTTGCTTGAGATTACCTCATAAAATAGTGGCCAAAATGGGATGATAACCTTGGTCCTTTAGCTTTCAATCCAGAGTGCCAATTTAAGATTACTATTTAGGAACACCTGGGTGGATCAGTCAGTTGAGCGGCTGACTCTTGGTTTTGGCTTGGGTCATGATCTCATGGGTTGTGAGATGGAGTCCCAGGTAGCTTTGCATTGGGCGGGGAGTCTGCATGAAGATTCCCTTCCCTTCCCTCTGCCCTTCCCCCTCTAAAAGAAACAAATAACTCTTTAAAAAGAAGTAAAGATTGCTCCTTAAGTTGCAATTTATTTTATTTTTTAAAGTATTTTATTTATTAGAGATAGAGAGCCGGGGCAGGGGCAGAGGGAGAGGGAGAAACAGACTCCATGTTGAGCAGAGAGACTAATGCAGGGCTCAATCTCAGGACCCTGGGATCATGACCTGAGCTGAAGGCAATTAAGCCACCCTGGGTGCCCCTAAATTACCATTTAATCAATGATTATATCATTTGATAGTTTTACAACCCTCATTGTATATCAGAAACATGAAGACCATTTTTCAGAAATTCTTATGTCTACCACAAACCTCTAGACAATCAGATTTAGTTGGTCTAGGATGAGGCTTTGGCATTTTTAAAAAGTGATTTTAATGTGCAGCCAGTGCTAATATTCACTAAGAAAGTTGGTGATAAGAATATCAAAAAAAGTCCTTTTCAAAGGTTTACTCAAAGAATCAGATAATCAATCACACTTTACTATGTCCTGCTTGTGTATTCAAACAGTGAATACAATTTCTAAACTTAATGCATTTTCTAACAAAGATCCAGCAGAGGAGGCAGCAAAAAAATGGCTGATGATTAAGAATAATACACTTTTCACATAGGCTGATAAAGGAATGACTGAGCTTTCTAAACTCTCTTAGCCAAATACATTTTATTGCATTTCATTATGACATTGACATTTAGCCAAAGTATTCTACATAAACAGTGAAGTTGACCTTAATTGTTTTTCAGATTCTCAAAGTTCGTTGATGCTATTATGATATTTATCTCATTTGCACTTCAGTTGAATGTGAAATGATTGCATATTAATTCATTTAGTATCTTGCGAACTATTACCAATATGGAAGGTTTAATTTAATGTTGGTTCGTTCGAGTGCCGGGAGGTGTGCAGGTGAGAATGCATGCGATTCTAATCTCTTTTCATAAACCACAGCTGAATTAGCATCGCACATCAGTGTATCATCTTTTCACAGTTTATCCTTTTTCAATCAGTTTGCCATTTCACCTTGTTAGTTCTGACAGAGGCAAAGTAGAAATGCCAAAAGCTGTTGAATAAATGTAGCATTGAGTCATATATATTTCAGCTGCACACAACAGAATTCAATCAGTTTTCTTGGGTAATGTTGCTGCTCATTTGATAGGCCTTAATTAGAACCAATGTTGCTTTTTATCTGCAAAGTTTTAGTATAAAATAAGTGTTCATTCTTAAAAATAAAAGGAGGGGGGAAACCCTCTTGCATTTAATCATGCTAAACAAGCTCTTTAGACAATTTGTTCAGAAATTTCTCTAATTAAAGCTTACCCTCCAGGTAATGTGGTGATCAGATCTACCAGTGGGTATAAATTAGGGACATTATACAATTAGCACTAAGACCACAAATGGAAGTAACAGCTGGGTGGCTCTAAGGGAAGCAAATAAACAGCTCCTAGGTGGCTCCTTAATATTAAGGAGAAGGTCCTCTGTAAGAATATGCTGTGGTTCTGGTTCTTTAGCTCAGTGAGTGGAATATTTTTCTCTGAGTTCATTTCAAAAGATTAATATATTTGAATATATTTGAAAATTTTGTGAGCAGCTAAGAATGTTTAGCTTTAATTCAGAAATAAACCTTAGTTTCTACTAATTTGAAACCTCTTTAATATTGTTCAAACTCATTTTGCCCTGATATATATTAAAAAGAAAAAGTCAGCAGAAAAGCAAAACATACTTAAGTGCTAACAGAACTTTTTCCTGGAAGAATCAAAAGTGGGGAGGCATGTGACTTTTTTTTTTTTTTTAAATAGGAGCCAAGAACAATGATAAGGCTATATGATTTCTCTACTTGAATCTAAGTTGCAACAGTAGCCCAAATAAAAATATAGCTGGAATTTTCTGTTGAAATATCTACCTTATAGCATTTCCATACATGCTGACTTATATCCATTCCTCTTTATTCACACTACCTCCCTTGTTCTACCTTGATAATTTGATTAATTTAGTTCAAATATCACTGCGTTTAGCAGACTTTTTAACACTTTGAGTTAGATGATGGTCTTTTCTGATTTCATACCTCCCTTCTCACCTTCAACATCACAACAGTTATTCATACTTTATGTCTAGAAGACACAAGTCCATCTTCCAGAAGACACTGAGGATACACAATTTAGAAGGATCTAGGTATGAATGATTTCCTAACAGTAACTTTGTATTTTGTATCTTTAATAGGAAGAAGAATATAGAAACGGATTCAAAATGTTACTTCTCACGTTGTCCAAAGTAGAACGTTCTTTCCAGCTAATAAAATGAGGAACAATATGTAAAGGGTCTAATGAAACATATTAGGTCTGAAAGAAACTAAGAGGCAATTTTTAAAAGTTAATGATTAGTTGTAGTCTTTCTGAAAAGCATAAAGCAGTTAATTTGCTGAAGTTTTTATTTATCAGATAGATACTCCTTTTAACAGCATTTAGATTTCAACAGGGAACAGGCATCTGAGCTGTTTTTAATCACAACAAATTTGACAAGCCTCATTTCATCACGGTGTCAACCTCTCTGTCCATTGTGCTTATGGAACACCCATTTATATGAGCAAGAGGTCTAGCTAATTAGCCAAGTTGAGGCTAGGGACATTAAGATCTAAGCAATCAAGCCCAGTTATCATGTCAAAGTGCTCTTTAGAACCTCTGTCAGAGGAACTCACTCGTGACAGCCAACCTCACTTTTGGGGTTCCTAGTCCAAGCCTCCTTCTAGAGTCATTTACCATTTCTGTTGTCACCAGGGCTATGGTATTAAAATAGTGTTTCTCAACAGCTGTGTTATCGGCATTTTCTGACAGATGACTGTTTGTTGTGGGGTCTGTTCTCTGCATGATAGGATGTTTAGTAACATCCCTGGCTTCTACCCACTAGATTCCATTAGCACCCACCAGTTGTGACAATCAAGGTATCTCCAGAAATCGCCAAATGTGTCCTGGGAGCAAAATCACCCTCAGTTAAAAAGTGATGCATTAGGCAGACCATACATAATTTGCTTTGGATTGGTATATTTTAAATCCTAAATCTCTCTGAGCCAGAGCATTTGAGCTGCAAACCTCAGCCACCCTGGACTTAGCTCATAGGATGGCTTAAATCCTTTAATCAGAGATATGTGCTCACCTGAAAGACCTGCTGGTCAGTCACAAATGCTGAGAGAATTTCATTTTCATTGAGACCAAAAGTTCCATCATAATGGGTTTTATTAAGTTGCAAGAGAGATTACTTAACCAGACTAAGCCTTGTTCTTTGACAGAGCTAGTGTGCTTTCATCTGATTTACAAAACTTCTCTTCACAAATCCATTAATGAGGCTAACATTGGAATTGATGTGATTTTGTAAAGTGGATTTAGGGGAATGAATCAAAATATTTATTGCAAATTTTGAATGTTACTTATAATATGCATTATATATCATTTTGATTTAAAATTTTAGTGAATTTGAGAGGTCATATGTGCTTGACCCTCAAGGACCCCTGAAGTACCAAAATGGAATAAAGAGCATGAGCTCGGCCCCTAGCCATATGCTCAGCATAAATGTGGGTGACTAACACCCTCCAGACCTCTGCTTCTATTTGTCAGGAGGAGATTGGAATAGAGAAAGGGTTTCCAAACTTGGTACCCGGTTGTCATAGTTTATTGGGGAGGGCAGAAGCTTCCCACCCTGATTTTTTTTTTTTTTTTTTTTTAGCATCAAAGTTTTATTTGATTAGCATCATATCTTGGGACTCAGTATCTGATACTGTCGCTGATAGATGTCTTCAAGCAGATGTTGAGATGGAGTTTGGAGAGCAAGGAATGTATCAGGCAGGAATCAGCACCTGCACAGGGAGGTTAGTGAAAAGATTATAAAGAATGGGTATAATATATACATATATGAGTGGGTAGAATATATACATATATAATATATAAAATACATATCATATATTTATATAGTATATACACATTTATATATCACATGTAATATAAATAATCATGTACTATATTAAATATATATTAGAGTTGTGTGAAGGTTTTTTTTTCACTTTTTTGTTTATGTTTTATTTTGTTCTGTTTTCAATAAGGCCTTTCAAACACTTTACCTGGTTCTTTAACTTCAAGACAGGTTTGAAAAGGTACTGATGAGAGAAATTAAAATGCTAAGGAAGACAAAATAATTAATGCAATCCTTTCTTGACTCTCCCAAATAATCTTAAAACCTCAAAACTGCTTCCCTATTACTTTTTCCCACATAAGCCCAAAGTTAGACCACAGTATATCAAATATTTCAGCATAAATATTGTAGGGGTATTTCCACACAAGGCACTCATAATGAACAAAGTATAACTCAACTCTGGGATATGTATAAGAGTTAAGATAGAAAATTTTGGTTCATAGTTCACATGTTGGTGGCCAGTTCCTCATTCTCTAACATTGTCTACAAAGTCCATAGGATTCTATGCTTTCAGTTGTTTTTTAGATAGCCTCTTACCAGGCAGTAGCATCCACAGAGTCCCTAATATTTAAAGAGATTCTCCATGCTTTTCTAATTAGCATGGGACACCGGATAGTTGCAAGAGCTTGTGACAGAATTAGGAAGCAAGGATGTGCATGTTGGAATAGAACATACTGGATACGGTGAAATTCCACTAAAGTAAAAGCACTCAATTACAGCACAGACCTCACACTAAAAGGATTTATATAGCAGCTTTGGTTTCTTCCTTAACTGAATTTACTTTGAAGAAAACACTAAATGATACAAGTGAACTTGTTTAACTCCACCAATTGTTCAACATGAAGCCTAAGTAAGTTAAGCACTTAAAGAGTACATGTTCAATTCTGATTCACCCAGATATATTACTAAATCATTTCAAAGTTTTCTTTGGCTTTCAAACATGTATCATTTGTGGTTTTGTAAGAAAGTTTCACTGGTGTCAAATTCTGGATTCCTGATGCCTACATCAATGTCTTAAAGGCATCTCAAGCCCAACATGTCCTCCTCCTCCCAACCTGGTCCCCTTCCATCTTGGAGAAGATACCAGGGCATATTCATCAACAATTCACTCTCCTTCATCTTCTGGCCAATATTTGATCAATCATCATTCCTTGTCAAATTCATCTCCAAAAATAACATATTTCAGAGAGTATAGGCTCTGGACTCAGACTCTGCCTGTGTTCAAATTCTCCCACCTCCCTCATGAGTTACGTGACCTCAGCAAAGTGAGCTAACTCCTCACTGCCTCAGCTTCCCCACTCATAGTAAGAGTAGAATGAGAGCTTCCTATTTCATAGGACTATTCCACCCCCAAAAGGGGTATATGTTAGAATCATTTTTAAATCCCTTATATCAAAAAATAAAATATGTTTTTGCATTTACCCTGTGATTTCAGTATGTCTTCCTTTAAACAAATTTGCAACAGTATCTCTATCTTGAATGCTACTATAGCCAACTTTCTTCCATATTATGGAGCATAATCTGGCCCCCAATGCACCTGTTGACTTAGATTTATAGAGCCAACTTGAGAAGAACATAGTAACTCTTTGAATGTAGGATCAAGTCAGGAGGCAGGTGCTTGCAGTATAGGATGAATAGGACAACTAATGGTGTCACAAAGGCATAGCTATTCAGAGTCCCAGTCGACCAGAGCTGTCTGTTTTCCTCTGCCTCCATGCTCTGCCCAGGCATGAGCCTGGGTGATAAGGAATGGGCACACCTTTGCAGTAATTATGATGCTTTGTGTTCAGGTAATATGGGGGCCTGGTCTAGTCAGGTATGCAGCAATGATTTAAGATTTTCCCATTGTATAATTTATAAGACAAGGATGAGTCTCTTGTTTTCATGTACAATACAATAAAATGGTGAAATGGGAAACATGGCAGGAAGAAACACTTATAATTTAATATGTGTGTATTACATGCACATATGAATAAGGAAGAAGTGATATGATCATATCTGGAGTTTTCAAAAGAATAAAAGATAGTATTTTTAAGGAATTTTGAAGAGTACCTGATTTTGGTGAACACTTAATAAATATTAGCAATTTGTTTTCTTTCCTATTTATTCTTTACTAGCAAGGATTCCAGAATCATTCATACAGGGTCATTAGCAGAACTGGGAGTAGTGGTGGTAGGCAAGGAGTTATTAATCCAGCCAGGTGAAGAAAGAAAGAACTAGAAAGTCTGATTAGATCACTCTCTCTCCCTTTTTTCTTTCTTTCTTTTCTTTTTTTTTTTTTTTTTTTGGTATCTCTGCCAAATGACAACATTGTTGAGCATCCTGCACAATGGTCCTCTGGCATGGCGATAGTAATCTTGTCTGGCCAGATTCCTAGTGGTGGTCAGTACTACCAAACACTCAGTCTTTCATGATGATAAGCATGGAATAATTAAGCACTTTAAACATGCTTAATTATTTTCCCCCAGTCTAGACAGTGCTGAATCCAAATGGCCTTCAAGTCTTAGTTATACCCAGGCCAAACTACCTCTCCTAAAAGAATGATGTGGCTTGATTACCAGACTGGTCTTCTCCCAAGCAATGAGGAATTTTTCTGCAGCCAATGTTACTTCATCTGTACCATTCCAGCCTAACACAGGTTATTACTGATTTTAAGGCAGATTCTCAAGATAGGTGCAATAATTCCTTCTGTCCTTGCATGCATGACCTTTGCAATATGATTTTGTGACTCTTCCATCCAGATGGATTCTATTTCTCCTTCCTTAAGTCTGAACTGGCCCTGTGACTTGCTTTGGCCAAATGAATATGAAACAATGTTTCATGCCATCTGAGCAAAACCTCAGGAAGTTTGTATCTTTAATTTTGAGACACATGCTGTTTGAATCTATTATGTGAAGAAATTTGAAATTACACTTGGTAATGAGAGACCATATACAGAGAAAGGTACAGCTGGCAGACAGCCCCAAGTCCCAATTTGTGTACCAGGTTATCCTAACCATCCAGTAGTAGCCATGTTCCCCACTTGACTACTGCCACATGAGGGATCCCAAGTGAGACAGCAGAAGACCCATTCAGATCATCCCAGACCAAACTGTTATTAGAGAATTGTGAGCATTTAAAAGGTGCTGAATTTGGGGATTTTTTTTTTCTTTTTTCTTTTTTTTTTTTTTTAGTGCAGCAATAGATAGCAAATACATGATCTTGGAATCTTGGAAAGAAAGTTGGGGTTTTTATTCCTTTCCTTTAAGAAACCCCCTTTGGCCTCTTGTGCAAATAGTTCCTCTCCTTCAGGAATTCTCTCTGGGAATAATATTCTTTCATAAATTGTAACTATTGTTTTCTACTCTTCCTCAGGAAAAGTATTGCATTCTGGAATCTGTTTCATGTATTGCTTTCTATCTACTATCTATCTATCTATCTATCTATCTATCTATCTATCTATCATCAATCATCTATCTATCATCTATCTTTCTATCTATCATCTATCTATCATCTCTCAATAACTTAAGAAAGATTACATATGTGGCAGTTTGCTTTCTGAGACTGCCTTCAACTGTGAAGATAGAAGTGTCAAGCTTAATTTTTAAATTATTTTTTAAAAATTCTTTTTACTACCAACCATACATCATACGGATGCACAATAATTTGTTAGTCATTATCCACTATTGGATGTTTGTTATATTCTAAAATTTTACAACTGTAATTCTATTAAGAATATATTCTTTCAGAAATCTTAATTCATATTTCTAGCCATTTCTTCAATACAGATTCATAGAAATATACTTACTGATCTTTTTTAAAGCTTTTAGTGACTACTTCAAATTACTTTCCAAATAGGTCCGTAGAATTTATATCATGGCCAGAAATATGTAATAGTACCTTTCTTTCTTCTTTATGGGTTACCAACATTTTAAAAATTTGCTGAATGTTTGATAATGTCAGCAGTGTTTTCATAACAGTTTTCCTCTTTTTTTTTTTTTTTTTAAGATTTTATTTATTTGACAGAGAGAAACACAGCCAGAGAGGGAACACAAGCAGGGGGAGTGAGAGAGGGAGAAGCAGGCTTCCTGCTGAGCAGGGAGCCCGATGTAGGGTTCGATCCCAGACCTCCAGGATCATGACCTGAGCCGAAGGCAGTCGCTTAACCAACTGAGCCACCCAGGGAAGGCAGTCGCTTAACCAACTGAGCCACCCAGGTGCCCCTCCTTTTTGAATTTTTTTGTTTTTCCCTATTTGTAGGTTAGATCTATAAGTACTTACTATTATATTAATTTGTTGGAGCATTAGATATTTTAAAAATACATGAATTTGTCTTGATATAATTTTTTATATGTGAAAATAACTGTAATTTATATTTTGTCAAAAATAAAGTTTGTTTCAGGTATAGAATTTAGCGATAGATGGGAAGACAAACTGTAAACAATTTTGGCACAGTGATTTATTTCTACTTTTCTTTTTTCTCTTTAAAGATTTTATTTATTTATTTGACAGAAAGAGAGATTACAAATAGGCAGAGAAAGAAGGGGAAGCAGGCTCCCTGTCAAAAGAGAGCCCAATGTGGGACATGATCCCAGGACCCTGAGATCATGGCCTGAGCTGAAGGCAGAGGCTTAATCCTCTGAGCCACCCAGTTGCCCTATTTCTATTTTTCTTGGAAAGAAAATCCACTTGAGATTTATCAATGTATTAATGATACTTAAAACACAAATTTCTGTCTAGAACAGATTTTTTAAATTTTTTTTTTACATTTTTTAAAGAGGAAGCAGTTTTAAACTCCAAATTTGTTATTTAAATTATATCTTGATGGGGAAATAGTTTAAAAATATATTTAAAAAAAGAAAAAAGTTTGTTAAACAAGTATTCACTGAATCTATCTATCTCAGAAATACTACTCTTTTAATCTCAGAAATACTACTCTTTTAATCACTTGATTAAAAGTTAGGTTTCTCAGGGCGCCTGGGTGGCTCAGTTGGTTGGGCGACTACCTTCGGCTCAGGTCATGATCCCAGAGACTCATGATCGATCCCACATCTGGCTCCCTGCTCAGCGGGAAGCCTGCTTCTCCCTCTCTCACTCCCCCTGCTTGTGTTCCCTCTCTGGCTGTGTTTCTCTCTGTCAAATAAATGAAATCTTAAAAAGAAAAAAAGTTAGGTTTCTCCTAAATAAAAATGTTTACCTATCTATTTTATTTTGGAAATCTAAATGTAGACTATATAAGGAACTGTTAATGTTATTGGTTGGTATTAGTATAATTGATGAAAGTTTCTTTGGAGATGTCATTTCACTGGACTATCTGAAAAGAGGTTTTAAGTAGCAATGCCTGTATGCCACCAACAAAAGTACGTGGGTGGTAAGCAAACATTGCTACTTCCATCTTGCATATGAATATTTTTTTTTAATTCCTAAATTCTCTCCTGGAATCCAGATGGGGATTTCCACAAGAAAAACATATCTGGGGTTTCTGACTCTCAAAATGCTTAGTATTAGCAGTTGGGAGATGGGAATGGAGAGAAAATCATTCTTCGGTTGTTGTGATTCTCATTCCCTCTCCTAGACCAACCTAGTTACCTGCCAGTTTTTATTCCATCCATGCCAATGTCTAAATAGATCATAAACACTATATTGTCCTTAACATTGACGCACACACACAAACGTAAAATCAATCTCCTTTCTCATTCAGAGGAAAAGAAAAAGCTTATTTCAAAAGGGCAGAAGATATAAGACTTTTGTGGAATGTCTTTCTTGACTTATTTTGGGATTCTCATTGCCTTGGAAACTTACAGTCACAGTCCTTTTGAACCATTTTAGTTTAAGCACAAAGTCAAACTACTCCAATATGGCCCTATGGAGTAACAAGAATTTGAGACCCTTTTTCTTAACCTAGATAAAGTTCTCTTTTGGCAACCATGCTTTGGAATAGGGCAAGACCAACATTCTCTGGCCCGATGTGAGTCAGTGCCTCTTCTGCTACCGGTAAGGCTAATATCTCCTGTAGAGGAGAGTTTTCCAAACCTTCTCAATGGTATGAATTAATAGTTGCACAACTGTCCCACAATTAGTCAACCAATTTAGAAGAGAGGTGTCCCTCTTTTAAAAATGTATTTCTCATATATAGCTTTGTCACCTGTATCAAAATTATAAATTCATAGGACTTATTAATTTTGAAATTGTTTTGCAAGTATGTCCTGATGTAGATTCTTCCACCTCCACATTTCATTGAAAATTGGCTGCCTTGCAAATTACTCCTAGTAGAGACCTGATTTCACTGCTTCATGACTGGGACCATGGAGGATATGAAATGAGAAGTTTGAAGCAAGAATAGAAAACAGCTGGGGCGCCTGAGTGGCTCAGTTGGTTAGGCGACTGCCTTCAGCACAGGTCATGATCCTGGAGTCCCAGGATCAAGCCCCGCATCGGGCTCCCTGCTCGGCGGGAAGCCTGCTTCTCCCTCTCTCACTCCCCCTGCTTGTGTTCCCTCTCTGGCTGCGTTTCTCTCCATCAGATAAATAAATAAAATCTTAAAAAAAAAAAAGAATAGAAAACAGCTAAAGGTATAAGATAAATACATACAGAAATAATGAAAAGAAATGTCACTATCCTCAGATGAGTATATACAGAGCTAAATTCCAGAGAATGTCTCTAAAATGATTTTTTTAAAAATAAAGGCCCAAGAAAATGCATTGCTAAATCTGAATGCTTAATTAGAGATCCTAAAATAGAAATTTCAAGGGGGCTAATTCTTATGATTTTGCTTGATACAAGTAACGAGAAAAATCTGAGGGATGGATACCTTGAAATTTCTATTGCTTGAAACACTGCATCTTGTTTTATGTTAGCTTTCCCAGCACAAAAGGAAATAAGTTGACTTTTGAAAGAAAAAAATAATTGGTTATTTTCCACACCTAATAATAATATAAGCCAATGACCTAAGATACGGTACTTGCTTTATTTCATTCGTCTTTTCTTCATCATTAGCATTTGACTATATTAACAGATCAATAACATTTGACTTTTTAGACTATATTCTGCAAGGCATTATAATCCTCCACATATTTTTATATAAATCAGCTAATGAGCATTCTGATCCTTATACAACCCTTAAATAAATATCTATGTACATAAGTAAATTAATACTTATCAAATCAACCCCTACTCAATTAAATTATATCTAATTATAAAGTCACCGAGGGAGGCTGAAGAGATAAACAAGAGAAGAGGGGTCCTCGCTCTCTCCAGATAATTCTGGAAAGTCATCACATGTTAACATGTTGTATTTAGCTGAGAAAGCCTTATGAAAACAAAGAAAAAAAAATCTCTTCTCACAGCTTCACCAAATTGAAGTATGAATTAAGGCCACACATGTTTAATATTCCCATGAAATTAATTCTCTACTGGCCTTTCCCACTCCTTAGATTCCTCTATTCCATTCTCCAGGATTCATTAAAAGAAAAAGACATAGGAACAAACAAAAAAGCCCTCCAGGAAGGGTTTTCAGCGGGAGGTCTGTTTCGGTTACCAAAAAATTCCCAGAAAATAAACCAAGAAGGCAGCTCCCCACCTGTGGGCTACTGCGTTGGCTTTGATTGTTGCTGCTCCGTTAGGTTGGTGTAGCAGTGGCCACAATGCCTGCAGGTGTAGGTGTGTATGTGCGTGCAAACATGCTGTGTGTGTACGTGTGTGTACAGGTGTGTGTGTGTGTGTAGGAAAGTAACTGTTCAGCTATGTGAGCTGGCAAATGGTCAAATTTGAGGCAGAGAAGAAAGCAGATTATTTGTAGTCTTGTGGGCTAGGCTAAGGGGTTTGGACTTTGTTACATGCAACAGAGAATTTAAAGCAAGGGATGAAATTAAATTGAGTTTAGGTGGCTCACTCTGTTGCAATTGTGTTGTAATGAAAAGGGAGTTTATAGGGAAAAAATTAAAAGACAGAAGTTAGGAGAGTTTTGCAAATACGATGAAAACTTGAATCAAAGCCACTAGAACCAGAAAAGTGAGGAGTAGAGAGTAGCAAATATCCCTTTGTAACCTAAAATTTCATAATGACTAAAATATTTCCAATGTGATTTTCATTCATACATATGAATTTGAATATCTTCTCTTTAAAAAAATCACTTAGTTTAGGGGTCATAACAGAGCTTGGTTTTGAGGCTGTATTTAAAATCAAACTATAATCTGAGACGATAACTTGACAAGGAGCTTCTAACAATTACTCTAGCCTTATGAATTTATCATTAGAATATTCATTTATCAGTATTTACTTAGTCAGTAGGAACTTAATATTTTGATAAAGATGATCAATAAACACTTATTCAAGTTAAATAAAGTGAATAAATCATTTTGGTTATTTAAAGTCAAATAGATCACTTATGACATAAATTCTGTCTTCTTTTCAACATTATAAAATTAAAGGAGATGGGGAGGGTCCACACTATGACCAAATAAAGGCATTAACTAATAGACCATGATCTTTACTACTAAGTTATTCCAAAGATTAAAGCAACCTAGGTCATTTAAACTTCTAAGGATCATTAACATAATTATATGATTATTTCAAAAGATTGTAAAGATACTCTTAGTTCACCAGGTCATAATATTTGAACATACTAGTGATTGCTTCATGACTGGCCAGTTGGAGAGCTGGAATGTACCGGGGATGGGATTTTGAGTGGTCAGTTGAAGCAGTAAGAAGCTGGGTCTGTATGCCAAAAGTTGGAGGGTTTTGAATGAAATGACTAAAATGATTATATTCTGTGTGACTGGGCTACTCAGAGACAGCAAATTAAAGCCTCCCTTAGATCTGCTGTGCATGGATTTTGATGCTTAGCCTCTTCATCACTTCCTTCCTGTCAGCTGAAATAGTGACTATTGTCACTTCTCCAGAGATCTTCTATATGAAAAGAAGGAAAGAAGAAGGAAGGGATGAAGGAAGGAAAGAAGGAAGGAAGGAAGGAAAGAAGGGAGGGAGGAAGGGAGGGTGGGGGGAAAGAAGGAAAGGAAAAGAAAGGAAAGGAGAGGAGAGGAGAGGAGAGGAGAGGAGAGGAGGGGAGGGGAGGGGAAGGGAAGGGAAGGGAAGGGAAAGGAAAGGAAAGGAAAGGAAAGGAAAGGAAAGGAAAGGAAAGGAAAGGAAAGGAAAGGAAAGGAAAGGAAAGGAAAGGAAAGGAAAATCTATATGATTACATTTCCCAAGGATTGCCAGGAAAAAAACAAAAACAAACAAACAAAAACAATAAAGCATATTATCAAACCAAAGTGCTGTGGTAAAAGAAAATAAAGAAAAACAAATAAATAATAACATGGAATGATGGTGCTTGCTCCTAGCCCCATTTTTGAAAAATGTGGCTATGACTTTAACTGATTTTCAATATTGCCTCTTTCTTAGAATGTAATTGAGAACTATTTTTTAAATCCATGAAATAGTACAAGGGAAGATTATATTTAAAAAGACTCAATTGGTTGTTGAGTGAAATGATTTGCAAGCTTCGGGAAAATAAATTATTAAATAATAAGAACTTGTCCATTTCCCCCAGTATGTGAGTTTTACCTTCTGACTCTCTGAGACTCGCGCAATTATAGGTAGTCACTTAATAAAAATGAAAATCAGTTGGCACGTTCCTGTTTCCAAAAAGGCAAACACAGTATATAGGGAAAAGATTTACTTTTAGCATTTTAAATTAAATTTACTAGAAGGTGTTATATGATTTCTCTCAAGTTCTTTTAAATTAATATTTAATGTTGTGTACTTGGTGTTAAAATTTAGTTGTAATATAGGCTTATAAGAAGCTAATAGGTAAAACACAGAAATAAAATGTTTGGCAGTTGTGTTAGCTCTTGACTTGTTCTCTGAGCACTAACTGTGTGAGGCTATACCAAGCACTGCTAATCAGTTGCTAAAAGAAGGTTTCTATCTCTTTGCCAATGTATGGCTCCCACATGGTATGAAAGAACCAGGTCTCTCGGCATTTGATCAACTCAGAGATAGAGCAGTATGAAAAACAGCTCCACTGGAATGATTTCTTTTGGTGATCATCTGGGAAACAGTATAGACATGCTTGGCTTCCAGTTGGTCTAGAAAGAAGGATATTGATGGGCACCTTTCTCCAGATCATATGCCCCATTGGTTGCTTGACTCAATGAAGCTAGGGACAACTTTTCAGCCTGCGAATAGTAACTATAAAAGAATTTCATTAATATGCAAAGTTCTTCATATTTCCATAATGCTGTTAACATTTTCATACTGTGAATAATGATATGTTCAGACCCTTGCTAACATATGTATCTGTTTCATTATGGGTTTCAAAATAAGACGAGATAGGAGTTGGATCATTCATGTTCTAAAAGGAAACTCATCATGTGTTAGTAGATACAAGAAAGCTACGGTCAAGTGAAAAAGCGCGGCCATTGTACGCAGATTCTCCTCCATTTACCCAGAATGCAACAGGCCAGAATGAGGCACATATTAGCGATGAACCTTCATTTTATTCCTGTTACTACGAGCAACTCTTTCAATAGAATGAGTTTATATTTTAATAAGTAGCACGGTGATTTATGTTGCAATCATAATCTCTCAACAGACACTAGTCTTTTATTTTTTGCGGGTTTTTGCTGTGTTGTTATCATTTGTTTTGGGATTGTTTAATTCATCATTTATCTTCCAAACCTAATATGCCCCTTAGTCCAAGGATGCTGCTGAATTTATCTTTTGCAGAGCTAAACCCTGACACATTTTCTTATAACATAAGAACAGTCAATAAATTTGTTTCCATTGTTTTGTTTTGGACTGAAAAAACGTATGGTATCCACACTCCCATTCATAACACAAATCTCTCCTGCTGGACGTAAATATGACCCATGCTTCTAAACTGAACTTTCTCAGAATGAGTATGAGCAAGAAAGATGGAAAAAAATGGGAAAAGAGAGCCAGATAGAGCAGGACAGCAGAAAGGAATTGTTTGCTTTTAATATTTGATAAATCTCTGCTTAATGAACTGATAAATTCTTGTTCTTTTACATCTATACCTTAACTTCCTCTTTGATTATCTTTATCATATGAATTAATTCCCCTGGAATAAGTCAGTCAGATTGGAAATTTGAGCAGAAATATAATAACAGTATAAAAAATATTGTTCTCTCTCTCACACACATGTGCACACACATGCACATACACAAGAAGCCTTATGCAGTATTAGAGATGATAAAAATTAAGACAATATTTTCCCCTGCTCAATTTTCACAGGGGATTATCTATGGGGTGCTCTGACTGTGGAAATGTTTTGTGTTTTTTTTTTAAGATTTTACTTGTTTGACAGCAAGAAATACAGCTAGAGAGGGAACACAAGCAGGGGGAGTGAGAGAGGGAGAAGCAGGCTTCCTGCCGAATAGGGAGCCCAATGTGGGACTCGATCCTGGGTATCCAGGATCACGACCTGAGCGAAAGGCAGTCGCTTAACCAACTGAGCCACCCAGGCACCCCTGGAAATGGGTTTTTAAAGTCAAACACACCTGGATTTAAATTTTAGAATGTCTTCTTTTTTTCTAATGTTGGGGTCTTAGGGATGATGCTACCTGACCTTTTTAAGTTTCCATTTCTTCATCTATGATATTGGCATAATAATGCTAATTTATGTCACATATGTTATTGAAATGTGTGTTGGTGAAATGATCTGCTTAAGATATATGTTGCTGTGTGTAGAACTTAGACACATGTTAATTTTAACAATTACTTTTTCATGGATCATATATATATATATATATATATATATATATATAGTTATAGTTTATGGCTTTATTGTGAATGTATTTTCATAGAATGCCCTTACCAGCTTTAAATTTTACAAGGAAAAGTCAGTAAAATTCAAGCTTGTTGGATTTTGTCTTTTAAGAGTTCATGATAAATGGAATAGTGTTGGTATGGAATCATAAAAAAAAAGGTCACAGTAAAAAAGGGGTCTCAAGTTCGAGTTCCCTGTCTGACACCATTTTCCAATGAATTTGAACCAGTCACCCGTATTTCTGGGCCCACATTGCTTTACTTTGGAGCTATTGAATAACATGATCTCCTCTGGAGGAAGGCAGAAATCTGGGCTAAACCCATAGTTTTTCCTGTTCTTCCTAGATCTGAACTTTATGTTACTAGGAATAATTTTTTTCATAGTTATTTCCTTTATTCATTTTTAAGATAAAGTCGTCATGGACCAGTAGAGAGAAGCTGGTCAAACACTGCTTTAGAACTTCCTGTACGGACAGAAAGCTTCTATAACAGTAATCAGTATGGCATCCCTCCGGGCAGACATGAATGGGGGCTGAACACATGAAATTATTGATAGTGTGACTGAAGAAGTGAGTTTTAAATTTTACTTAATTTCATTTAATTTAAAATTTAATTTAAAGAGCCATATGTGCCTGGCAGCTGAAGTATGGGACAGCACACTCCCGATTACAGAAAAACTTCAAGCCAGATAGACCTCGCAGGACTAGCGACTGCATTAAAATAAATGTGGTAAATTAGCAGAGTCATCCCTTTATGGAACAACAGTATACGCAAGCTCATGACAGCAAAATTTTTGGAAAGAAATCCAGTTAGAGGTGATAGAGTCTTAACATGGAAAGTGGTGACTTCCTTTTTATTTATATCTTTAATTTAGTTTCTTTGAAGTATGTACTTTTCTGTTGTATTAAAAAGGAGTGTCCCTGATGAAAGCCTCATGATGGGAAACCAATGAGCTGAGTTCCACCCGAGCCTCTCAAGTACCTTCTAGCCATAGGCTATCAAATAATAGTGGATGACAAGGAAGTTTGGGAATTTTGTAGAGTAGAAGTTAGAATTCTGTAACATGGATAGCCCCTGTTTTAGACACTATATGAAACAAATGAAAAAAGAAAATTATTTTGAGTTGTAATAGGCCATACATGGCAATACTGAAAAAAGAGATGACATTTTAGTCATTGGGAAACTGCCAGTGTTTGAAATCTTGTGGCAATAACATATTTTAGTTAATATTTCTATCTGCTTAAGATATTTAATGTTTATTCATTTATTTAAATTAAAGCTTAAATACAAAATCAGATTTTTTTTTTAAAAAAGATTTTATTTATTTATTTGACAGAGAGAAACACAGCGAGAGAGGGAACACAAGCAGGGGGAGTGAGAGAGGGAGAAGCAGGCTTCCTGCCGAGCAGGGAACCCAATGTGGGACTCGATCCCTGGCCTCCAGGATCATGACCTGAGCCGAAGGCAGTTGCTTTACCAACTGAGCCACCCAGGCGCCCCCCCCTTTTTAAAAAAGATTTTATTTATTTACAAAATCAGATGTTTTGTTGTTGTCCAAAAACTTCTATTTTCCTGTACCATTTGTTGCAAAAAAAAAAAAAATCACAAAACAATCATTTCAGTGTTTACGTCTCACAAAGCACGTCTGTAACCATCTGCCAGCATTTGCCTCTCAGAATGGAATAACCCCATGACTGACATATCATAGTAGATTTTTTAATTAGGGAAACTGAGATTTTAGGCAGCTTAAGTGACACCAATGGTCACATAGTCAAGAGTGCCAGAATCTGAACTCCAAATCTGTTTTTTTTTCTCCTAATTTACCTATTCTCTACTTTGCTTATAGCACTGGTTAAATGGTTTTTCTCTCAAAAACCCAATACTCAAATGAAAGGGACACTGCTGTCATGTCCAATACATGTTTTTGTTGGGTACATAATATCTTGCTCTAGAGTAATCTCCTTTTGGAACCCTGCAACGAATAAACACAAGCCCTAAGATATGTGACTTTTGGTTCTGAGAATCATTACCCTTCCCACTTACTTTGTGAGTCATATTTGTATTGGAGTTGTCTTTGCTTTATTTGGATTTGATGTGCTTTGTTTTCCCTTGCCCCCAACAGATTGCTTAGTGGAGACCTACAAAATAAAACTTTTATTTTAAAACTATTAAAACAACAACAACAACAATTTCCATTGTATGAGTCTGGCTGACATGTCCTTCTTTGAACACAGCCCTCAGGAATGTCCACTGTGCGAAATGGAATAGCTTTTCAGTGGCAGTTTATTGGGGGGTTTTGAGCTCATATAACCTTGAGCTTTACAGAGGTGTAGAAAGTCTATAGCATGATGTAATAGTAAGTATGTGACATTTTCTTCAGATTTGTCCTTGTAAAAGAACAGCCCTTAATGGAAAATTGTTCTAAACAGATGCTTGTAACTTTAGCATTGGTACTGCTTATTAAAAGTATGGTGGGTCTTTGAACATTTTTCAGAGTGCCTTACTCAGGAGTCTTGACTTTACGGGCAATGTTTATGTTCAACATTACAATGAAACTATTTATGGACTCTAAGTTTTGACATTACTCACAGGATCTCCAAGTTAGAAAGCATTTAATGTATCAAATACTCTCTGAGCTATACATTTTTTGCCTTAATATTTTCTTCTTTTTCAAAGCCAAAGGAATTGTGGAAATAAGTAAAACCATAAAATGTGAAAAGGTTAAAAACAGTCATAATATTCACCGTCTTCAACATATGAGACACACACATCAACTAATGTGCCTATATATGTTCAAGTAAATACTAAAAGCAGTCATATACAGGTCTGAGTCTGAAAATGGACACCACAGATGAAAAATGCGAAAAGATTTAAAGAAGACAAATCATTACAAAATTATGGATCCTCTGTTTATGACAAGAGCTTTTTTTTTTTTTTTAATTTTTATTTATTTGACAGAGAGAAACACAGCCAGAGAGGGAACACAAGCAAGGGGAGTGAGAGAGGGAGAAGCAGGTTTCCCGCCAAGCAGGGAGCCCGATGTGGGACTCGATCCCGGGTCTCTGGGATCATGACCTGAGCCGAAGGCAGTCGCCCAACCAACTGAGACACCCAGGCGTCCCTATGACAAGAGCTTTTTATGTATCATGCTCTATGTTAAAAAGCATATTCTGACTCCAATATGTGAAGTCTGCAGACTTGAGTACGCAAAGTCAGAACTGTGTAGAGAAAATAACCACATGGCTACTGACTGCATTTTTTAAGAAGACATGAGAATCTGTAAAGTCCAGGGACCTGGGTAAAGCTTGTATTCAAATGGAAACATACCTGTCATGCAGTTGTCAGCTCTGTATCATTGCGTCCACAGGGTGAATGCAAAAAAATACAGGGCGGTGGAATGAGGGTCACAGAGCAATTGGGAGAAGGGATTCTTGAATTTCTGTGGCTACTTAGACACGTCTAAAAGAATGATAAGAATTTATATCAAATGAAGTCACAGAGGAGCTACAGGAAGAAAACTGGTCACACAGAAACTTATCTCTTACCCTGCGGAGGAATGTACAAGTTGTCTCCCTCTTTCCCACTCCACTCTCACCCATGTTCCCTGACTTTCTCTACAGTGAAGACAGGCCAGCTTAAAGCCAGCCTTCCAGATTCCTCAGGGATTTCTGGGGGAAACTTTTTCCTGCTTAGACAAGCACTCGGTCTTCCTTTCTCTTCAGCGTGAATCACGGGCTTAATGACAGCAGTATTCATGCCAGCAGGAGGGAAAAGCCAAGAAATCATAGAAGCCCTGTCATTCAGCTAGTGGGCCATGGCCAGCCTCTGTCTCCCACCAGCTTCTGTGTTGTACAGAAAATAGCAAAGCAGTGTGCATTTAAGCCACCGCTTACTCAGGGGTTCTGGACTTGTAATCAAATATAACCTCTGACATAATCCTGGCAGGAAAGAGAGAGAGAGAGAGAGAGAGAGAGAGAGAGAGAGAAAGAAGAGAAGAGAAAGAGAGAGAAAAGAGAGAGAAAAGAAAGAGAGAAAGAGGGAAGAAGGGGGGAGGGAAGGGAGGAAGGCAGGAATGAAAGTGTATAATTTGGCATGTATTGCACTAAGAATGTGACAAATTTGGGTCAGGCAAGCCTCATAAAACCCACTGAAGTAGGCACTGTTTCACCCCCATTCACTGGTGAGCTAAGTGACTATCTATGAGGTGATCAATATAGTCCATGTTATACAGATGGAATGCTGCAGCAGCTGGTACACTGGAATCCTAAGTCCACAGGCTGAACTGCTTTACCACAATGCCTTTGACTCAAAACAGAAGGAGCACAGGGTTAGAATCTGCAGGAGGAGTGGACGCCTGGTGGGGTAGAGTATGGGGCTCAAGGAAGAAGAGGACAGATTGGCATGGTGTTTCTACAGTCAATGGCTGAGATTGTTTACCAGACTCTTTAAGGGAGGGACCTGTGGCAAATGAAGAGGATTTCAAAAGGACCAGTGATACCCTGGGGTGCTGTTAGAGGCTAAAAGACAAAGTGATTCCATAGAACTAATAAAAGACTATGAGTACAGTGGGGAGCAAATACCAGGCTCACAGGGTTCAAGGTCAACAGGATGATGCATCAGGGTGTCCTCTTTCTGTGATAAACTCCAGAGAGAAATGGGGTTTATTTCATCTCCTAGGACAGCATCATCCAAAGGAATTTTCTGTGATAAGGAGAGTATTCTGTATCTATGCTTCCTAAGACAGGAACCACAGGACAAACATGGTCTTGAGATGGGGTGACTATAACTGAGAAACTGAATTTTTAATTTAATTTAAAATTTAATTGAAATAGCCACGGATGGCTCATGGCTACTGTATTAGGCATCATGGACCCAAACCACAGGACTACAGGGACAGGCAGAGTGTATAGATTTTTCCATGTCTGCTCATACGAGAACATAAATCTCAAACTATAGACTGTTAGGAAATTGTAGGAAGTCATGTTGGATAGTTCAAGGAAAGCAAATGTCCCAGGCATTTTTTCCGGTGTCACTGAGAGCAAGAAAAGAAAAGAAAAGAAAAGAAAAGAAAAGAAAAGAAAAGAAAAGAAAAGAAAAGAAAAGAAAAGTAAAGAAAAGAAAAGAAAAGAAAAGAAAAGAAAAATTCTTATTTCTTTCTTATCAGAAACTTGTTTGATATATATCTTTTCTTTCGTGTATTTTCAACCTTACTCTGTATTTGCTTTATAAGCATATTATGACTCTCCCATATTACAATCAACAAAGATCATCAATAATGATAACAAAAATACTCTCTCAGCATTGTGTGTCCCTCCAACTGCACTTCTCCCTTTCTCCTTCCTCACATGGTCAAACCCCTTGAGAGAGCACCACATAACAAGTATTTTCACATCCTTTTCATTATTCATCCCCAGTCCTCTCATCTTGGCCATCTTACTGAAAATCTGAGCATCCCACCAGAAATATCAATGTTGACATGTCCAGGGGCTCTCCTGAGTTTTATTTTTTTTTTTTTTTTTTTTTTTTTTTTAAGATTTTATTTATTTGACAGAGAGAAACATAGCTAGAGAGGGAACACGAGCAGGGGGGTTGAGAGAGGGAGAAGCAGGCTTCCCGCCGAGCAGGGAGCCCGATGTGGGACTCGATCCCAGGTCTCTGGGATCATGACCTGAGCCGAAGGCAGTGGCTTAACCAACTGAGCCACCCAGGCGTCCCGTGAGTTTTAATCATACATGAACAATATGTCAACATCAGCCCATATTGAAAACTACTAAAGAATATTGGCTCCGTTGACTTCTATAACACAATTAACTCTGGATCTCTTTGTTCTTCCTCTCTGTCTCTGTTTTTTATACATTTTTGTCAACTCGTTCTACTTTTAGGTGCTGAGACTGTCTAGGATTCTCTTCTTAGTGTTCTTGTTTTCTCCCAATGCAAACATTTCCTGATGTTTTTCTTTCATTATTATAATCTCTCATAACACTAACACTTTGTGTCACCCAGTGGCTAAGTACTTTACAGTTATTAATTTATTCAAATTTTATAATAATGCTATAAGGTAGATACTGCTATTGACCCATTTTACAGATAAGAATGCAGAGACCCAGAAGGTTAAATAATTTTCTCAATGTTAAATAGCTGATAAATTATGAAGGTGGAAATTGAAATCAAACAGTACAGCACGAGGGTCTATTTTTTTTCCCGTTTGCATTGCATTGCCTATAGTATAACTTCATTTATCCCTCAATCCCTCTAACCACGGCAATATTCTGAACACATAGATTGGTTCATTTATGTCCATTCAGATAACTCAATACTAAGAAAAAAAACAAAAACCTTCCTATGAACCCCGATCTGCTGTGTGCATGAACTTTCCAGTGTTTATCAAACTCCAGTGTTTTCTCAAATGCAAATTAAAGATACTATCTCTCAAACCAGCTCTGTATCAGATGGAAAGCACTATCAACTACCTAGAGTCATGGTCAGAATCCAAGTTATCATTCTTTATTTTTCCCAGTATTTTTTATTGTGGTAAAATACACATAACATTTATCATCTTAAATGTTTTTAATGTACAGCTTAATCATATTAAATACTTTCATAATCTTGTGCAGATATTACTACCGACCATCATCAGCTCTTCTCATCTTGTAAAACTGGAACTCTGTACCTATTAAACAGTAACTACCCATCTCAACCCCCCTTCCAGCATCTGGCAACTATGATTCTGTTTTCTGTCTCTATAATTTGGACTCCTCTAAGTATCTTATATAAATGGAAACATACAGTATTTATCTTCTTGTGACTGGCTTATTTCACTCAGCATAAGGTCCTCAAATTTCATCCATGTTGGAGCATGGGCAGAATTCCTTTCCTTTTTAAGGCTAAATAAGGTTTGTACATATTTTGCTAATCTATTTATCTGTTGATGGGCACGTGGATTGCTTTCATATCTTAGCTATTGTGAATAATGCTGCTACAAACATTGGTGTACAAATATTTCTTTGAGATCTTGCTTTCAATATTTTTGCTGTATCTAGAAGTAAAATCGCTGGATCATATAGTAATCCTATTTTTAATTTTTTGAGGAACAGCCATACCGTTCCATAACATAAACATCCGCTAACGTTTATGCTATGCTACATTCCCATCAATGGTGGACAAGGGTTTCAAGTTCTCCCCATTCCTGCCAATATGTATTTTATGTTGTGGTTTTGTGATTGTTGTTTTATAATAACCATCCTAGTGAGTATGAAGTGGTATTGCACCTAATTTTGATGTGCATTTCCCTAATAATAAGTGATGTTGAAAATATTTTCATGCATTTACTGGCCATTTGCATATCTTCTTTGGAGATATATCTATTCAATCCTTGGGCATTTTTTAATCAGATTGCTTGTTTCCCTGTTGAATTTTAGGAGCTCCCTATACATTTTGGATATTAATCCTTTATAAGGCATATGATTTACAAATACTTCCTCCCATTTTGTGATTTGCCTTTTTACTTTATTAATATTTGTGCTTTCGGTTTTACTATTCTAGTTTTGTGGTAAATTTTGAAATTGGGAAGAGTGAGGCTTCCAGATTTGTTATTCTTTTTTTCATGATTATCTTGACAACTTTTGGTTCCTTGAGAATCCAGATACATTTTAGGATTTTTTTTTTAATTTCTGTTTTAAAAAATTCATTATGGGGTGCCTGGGTGGCTCAGTCACTTAAGTGTCTGCCTTGGTCTCAGGTCATGATCTCAAAGTCCTGGGATCCAGCCCTACCTCAGGCTCCCTGCTGAGCAGAAAGCCTACTCTCTCCCTCTGACTGATGCTCTGCCTACTTGTGTTCTCTCTCTCTCTGTCAAATAAATAAATTCTTAAAAAAAATATATATATATATATATATATTAAGTCACTATAATTGGGGCACTTGGGTGGCTCAGTCAGTTAAGCATCTGTCTTAATTTTGGCTCAAGTCATGATTACAGGATCATGAGATCAAACCCTAAGACAGATTCCACACTCAGTCCAAAGTCTGTGGGTCTCTCTCCCTCCCCCTCTGCCCCTTCTTCCCTTCACACATATGCTTTATCCTTAAAATAAATAGGTATGGAGAAAGAGAGCAAGAGAGAGAGATACAATCTTAGGGGGAGAAACTTACTAATTTCTTCCAACAATGTTTTATAGTTTTCATTGTACAAGTCTTTCACCTCCTCTTAACAGAGGTTCCTAAGTATCTTCTTCTCTTTGATTCTATTGTAAACAGACTTGTTTCCTTAGTCTTCTTTTCAGATTGTTCATTATTAGTGTATAGAAATGCAACTGATTTTTGTGAGTTGACATTTTATGCTGTTGCTTTGTTAAATTCAGTTATTAATTCTCACAGTTGTGTATGTGTGTGTGTGTGTGTATGTGTGGTATCATTACAGATTTCTGCATGTAGTATTATATCATCTGTAAGCCAAGACAGTTTTGCTTCTTTCTTTCCAATTTCGGTATCCTTTATTTCTTTTTCTTTTGTAATTGCTCTGACTGGGACTATGTTCAATAGAAGTGGTAAAAATGAGCATCTTTGTTTTGTTCTTGATCTTAGAGAAAAAGCTTTCAGACTTTTACCATTGAGTATGTTGTTCGATGTGCGTTTTTCACATACAACTTTTATTATACTGAGATAGCCTTCATCAATTCTTAATGTGTGAAGTATTTTTATCATAAAAGGATGTTAAATTTCTCCAAATGCTTTTTCTGCTATAATGGAGATGATCATGTATTTGTTTGCGTGTTTTCCCCTTCATTCTGATAATGTGGTGTATTACATTGATCAATTTTGATACATTGAACCATCCTTGCATTCAGGAAAGAATCTCACTTGGCCACCACATATTGCCTTTTTAATATGCTGCTCTATTTGATCTGCTAGTATTTTGTTGAGGATTTTTATATCACTGCCCATAGGGATATAGTATGTAGTTATCTTTTTTTGTAGTCTCTGTCTGGCTTAATGTTAGGGTAATGTTGGCCTCATAAAAACAGTTTGGGAAAGTTTGAGAAGCATTGGTAGTAGTTCTTTTTTTTTTTTTTTTTTTTTTAAAGATTTTATTTATTTGACAGCGAGAAACACAGTGAGAGAGGGAACACAAGCAGGGGGAGCGAGAGAGGGAGAAGCAGGCTTCCCGCCGAGCAGGGAGCCCGATGTGGGACTCGATCCGGGGTCTCCGGGATCATGACCTGAGCCGAAAGCAGTGGCTTAACCAACTGAGCCACCCAGGCGTCCCTGGTAGTAGTTCTTTAAATGTTTGGTAGAATTTATGGGTGAAGCCACCAGGTCCAGCATATTCTTTGTCCAGAGATTTTTTTTTTTACTACTGATTCAATCTCCTTATTATAGTTGTATTCAGATTTCCTATTTAGTCTTAGTAGGTTTTATGTTTTTAGGAATTTGTCAAGTGTTCTCTTAACTCTCTTTACCCTCTTATTATTTTTGTCCTTTCTGTATTATCATAGTTCAGGGCTGTAATATTTCTCTGTAGAATTACTATTATATCCTCCCATTTGGTCACCCTATCTCAACTCTGCCCAGCCTCTTTCCCCAACACATACAAACACACACACAGGAAACTCAGATTTAAAACTGTTGCTAGACTCATGTTTCTAAGAAGAAAAATAGATTATTTTTCTTATGTAACAGTTTTTAATTGTTTTCCATTGTACAATATTAATAACTTCCAACTTAACATGGTAGATGAACTCCTTCACAGTGAGCTGTTCTCTATCAGTTCAACCCTATCTCCTGTGCTATACCTGTGGGCAGCCTCCTTTAGCTTCTACTATTCACTACCTAAGGACTACATTACTTCAGTCTTTTCATCTTGGCATTTGTTGATCTTTCAACTAAAGGTACTTTGCCTCATCTGCACATAATCCTTGCCTTACTCCAGAACTACTCTTCTGCATTCCCCTGATACCATACATTTAAAAAAAATTATCTATTGTGCTTCATTTATATAGTTCTGCTTTTCCCCTCTACCTTTAAAGGATGGGACTGTGTAGCATTCTTCCCTCCCCTCTTTCCACCACAGTGCTGTGCTGTATTGCTACTCCATAATGAATTTTCAGTAAATGTTTGATGAATGGCTGAATGAACGTAGCTACCCTTCTTAGCAATAGCATACCACTTTGGTTAAATACCAGAATGGGGAGAAGCTTCGCAAAATTTTCTATAAAAAGATAAAAATCATCATCATTCCCTATCATCCACTGTAACAGTCCTGAAACTCTTCTCTTGGAGGCATGTTTTTTCTCACATTTTGGGGAGAAAAAATGCCACTCTGGAGATTCTTTCTCCTTGATAAATGCAGTTGGCACATTTTGTGGAGGAGAAGGGTGGGGCCCCAGAGAAAGGAAGGACCACACACAGGCAACAATACTTGGAAATTTTCATTCCAGCTTCATCCCCTACTGCACCACCTCAAGAATGTCCTAAGTCTGGCAGTTATTTCTGACAGTTATTAGAAAACATGTGAAGAGCCCAGAAAATGTATTTCTTATGGAAAATACAGTTTCTGTGCATTTTCTAGAGTACAGTGAGTTTAGGAGATATTTTTTATTCTTTGAAAGAAAGTGTTGGGGAATAAATATGGTCTATGTTAATCTCCATAAGTAATGACAAAAATGAGAAGTGAAAAATATAATCTTTTGCAAAAGCATTATATAATTAATATGGCCCAGAAGAATAAAGTCATGAACTTATTTCCTGAATTGGTACTCTTCTTAATTATTGATTAGCAATTATTTACAAAGCCTACCTTTGCTTGTGTGGGGCAGCATACACATGGAGCTGACTCAGTTATGTTAATAAGACTATCACTAATAATTACAGAGGCTAATAGGAGTTTACCAGACATTGCTCTAAGTGCTTTACATATACTAACCCATAGCTCAGTAAATTAATCATTAGTATGCAAAGGACTTTTCAAATAAATCATCTAGTTTAGGTAGTTTTCCATACTTAACATGGTATGGGTGGCTAAACTAAGACCCTAAGTAGTTACAGATCTTACTCAAGTTCCTGCAGCCAGTAAGTGTGAGAGCCAAAAATCCAGGGTATCTTAAGCACCATCATTGCATTAAAAAAGAACCAGCATCTATAGGATGAAGCTTCCAGTGCTGGGCATGCTGCTTCTCCTGCCAGTTCTCACAGAAACTATATCTGAAACTCCTCAACTTTGTGTGGACACATTTTTGTTGTTGTTGTTACCTACTCATTAAAGTGTTACTCTTAATGTATGGAAGTGTCTGAATGCTATTATATAGAAAGTTGTGTATAATTCAGTTTGCAAGTATAGAAACATTCCTTAACATCCTTGGCCCAAGTCAACCAGTCTTGCTTCAATGTGAAACCATCACATGCATGCCAAACATTCTTCTGTGCCTGTGTGGCTCTGATTTTAACAAAAGAAAAGGAGTCCATCAAGTCATCTGCTGCTTAGATGCAAAGCTCTCACTGTGTGCTTGGACCGCTTGGTTTGGCAGAGATATGAACATTTGACTAGAGGTCAGCTCCAAGTGTGTGTGGTGTCATCCAATAGTCATTTTTTGGGGTGCCTGGGTGACTCAGTCATTAAGCATCAGCCTTCAGCTTAGATCATGATCCTGGAGTCCCTGGATTGAGTCCCACATCAGGCTCCCTGCTCGGCAGGAAGCCTGCTTCTCCCTGTCTCGCTCACCCTGCTTGTGTTCCCTCTCTAGCTGTGTTTCTCTCTGTTAAATAAATAAAATGTTAAAAAAAAAAAAAAAAGAGTGCTTGGGGCGCCTGGGTGGCTCAGTTGGTTAAGCGACTGCCTTCAGCTCAGGTCATGATCCCAGAGGCCCGGGATCAAGCCCCACATCTTGATGGGGTTTCTCTCTGTCAAATAAATAAATAAAATCTTTTAAAAAAAGGTACTGAGGGCACCTATTGCATGGAGCACTGGGTGTGGGGAATGGGGAATGAATCTTGGAACACTGGAAAAAAAAATTAAGTAACAATAAAAAAAAAAAGAGTCCTTTTTCTTTTTTTAATTTAATTTATTTTTAAATTAATTAATTTATTTATTTGAAAGAGAGGGAACACATGTATGGGGAGAGCAGAGAGCTCTCAAGTAGACTCTCTACTGAGTGCTGAACCCAACGTGAGCTGAGATAAAAAATTAGACACTTAATTGTTTGACCCACCCAAAGAACCCTTCTTCATTTCTAGACTGAGCTGTACTAGTTGCTTGCCACTCCATTTTGTACTTATTTTTATGAGTCTTAAGTGATTTTCTCATTACCTGACTTTGTGAAAAACATAAACCATAAGTATTCATAAGAAATAAAAAAGAGGGCACGTGGGTGGCTCAGAGGGTTAAGTCTCTGTCTTTGGCTCAGGTCATGATCTCAGAGTCTTGGAATCAAGCCCCACATTGGGTTCCCTGCTCATCAAGGAGTCTGCTTCCTCTTCTTTCTCTGCCTGCCTCTGTGCCTACCTGTGATCGATCTCTCTCTCTCTCTCTGGGTCAAATAAATAAATAAATTAAATCTTTAAACAAAAAAGGAAATAAAAAAGAAAGTGATAGATTTGGGAAGACAGGAGCATTAGAAAACAATGGTGAGAAAAGAAAGAGTCATTAGTCTGAAAAATAACTAATTGCAAGAATAAAAATGATCAGAGAAATCTAAAGTCAATTGAAGAATGAGAAAGGACACTGGGGTCTCCCAAGGACCTTCCAGGTCTCTGTGGGGACACGTGTTTCGTGTGGTGCTCAGTTTCTGCTTAGAAGATAGACCACACCTTTTATATATAATGGCTCCTGGAGAAGGGGGAATAGTAATATCCTTAGTATCTGGGCCAGGCCTGACTTGGGACATTTAGTCCAATAACTAGGCCTAACGTAACCAAGAAAAAAATATCAGTTTCTTCTTAGGGGAAAAAAAAAAAAAGCAAAACAAAACAGAACAAAACTATTAGAAGCCAGAATTACACTTTGAGAAATGTGTCCATGCATCAAATATATAAGGTGAGAGGAGTCAAGGAAATTTGAAAAAGCAGATATTTGCAGGAGAGAACACTGGGATGAGATAGACTTAAATGAAAGAAAACTGTTTTTCCTCAAATGGTTTGGCTTGACTTTTTTTGTTTGTTTGTAACAATGACTGTGTTTAGAATTAGGGGCCATATAGGTTCAGGTAAAGGGATGAAGAAGACTGTGGACAGCAGGAAAACTGGACACTCAGAGCAAAGATGGGGTTGAAGCGGAAGATGCTTATAAAGGAATATAAGACCGCATATTGTGGAGGCTCAAAAATCACTTAAATGTTTGAGTATATTTTGACATGAAAACAAACAAAATGTCAGAGTGCTGTTGCCTGACCAGCTTAGGAAGCCTCAAATCTAAGTGGGCAAGCATTATAAGCTCTGCATTCAATTACTGCCCACAACTCTCTCTGACCTTCAAAACAAACAGGACATTTACAGAGATCTGGAGAGCAGAGAGGAAAGCCTCTTGTGTTCCATCTGATATTATACTAGACACTCAGCTATATGCTCTCCTCCATCAAACAAAAGAGCCAGCTGCATCAGGGTCATCCAAAATCAGAGACCTTCCCTGTTAGAAGCCTCAGGGAAATCATTGAAAAACATTGCTTATTTTCAATGAAAACAACATTCAGGCTAGAAGAAAAAGTCCTTTGCTTTTCATTGTTTAGAACCCCCAGTACATTAAAATATCTTTTGTTTCCCAGTGAAATTAACATAAATAAGTAAATTCAAGGAATTTTCAGGTATGAGGAATGAGAACAATGGAGGAAGAGGTGAGGAGAAGAGGGGGAAGAAAAGGGAGTGGAAGAAAAAGAATAATGAAGGAAGGAACACACTGAGGGTAGAAAAGAGAGAGAAGATTATGAAGAAATTTCCTTCCTGTGCTAAGATACCTTACATGTATTATCAAATTTAGCTTTGCAACTGCCCAGGAGGTAGGTTCTACAATGATGTGCATTTTAGGGGCGCCTGGGTGACTCAGTTGGTTAAGCGACTGCCTTAGGCTCAGGTCATGATCCTGGAGACTCAGGATCAAACCCCACATCGGGCTTCCTGCTCGGTGGGAAGCCTGCTTCTCCCTCTCTCAGTCCCTCTGCTTGTGTTCCCGCTCTAGCTGTGTTTCTCTCTGTCAAGTAAATAAAATCTTAAAAAAAAAAAAGAAGACAAAAAAACCCCAAATGATGTGCATTTTAGGGAAAAGGAAAGCAAGGCTTTAAGAAATTACAGAAGTTGCTCAGACCAAGAGTTAGAACCAGACTTCCCACCCAATTCATTCTGCCACCAAAGCCCAGGCTTGCCACATAAGCCTAAAGACCAGAGGGGTAATTTTAGCTATGTTCATTTACAACCCAGCTCCTTAAGATGGGTAAGTGGCTACGAAGCACTGAGTATACCAGTGTACCTAGACAAGTGGCCTTTGTTTTCTTTCTTTCTTTCTTTCTTTCTTTCTTTCTTTCTTTCTTTCTTTCTTTCTTTTTCTTCTTTCTTTCTTTTCTTTATTCCTTCTTTCAGAAGTAGCTTTCTTAATGGGGGATAGTTTAGGAAGACATATGTTAATCAAGTATTTCATATACTATATGTGAATAGAGAAAACTATAATTTAAAAAATGCTTTCTTTTCTCTCAATCCCACTCAATTGTTTACTTAATGTGATGCAGTTATTTGAACTCTAGCATAAAGAAGTGAGACACGTACAAACCCTCAAGGAAGCAAGAAAAGGAAGGAAGGAATTTTTTAGGGGGGAAACATCACCTACAAGCTTAAAACTAAAAACAGAAAGAACTACATTTCCAGTGGTTTCCAAGGCAGGAGTCTCTATTTCCCACTATTTGAGAATGATTAATGAATTGACCTCCTGTGTGCCACTTTGAAAACACACCAAATGTGCTTAGTTTGGCAGACCAGTGGAGGAAGAACTATTCATACAGAACAAAAAAGCCTGCTGTTCGCCAGTAGCTATTAACTTGTGGCTATATCAACACTTGTGCTGTTAACAATAATCTTATCCAAGAGTCTATTCTTGTAGAACCTCGAGGGTTGAAGAAATGTTTTATTGGCAGCATCCCTAAGCCTATAAGTAGCAATATGTTTTGACAGAAGGAAGCCACACAATTCTCACCTAGTCTTGGGTTTGCTTTCTTATGAGATAGTCTGAGGCTGGAAATAAAAAAACATACCCCCTCCCTTCTCCAAAGAAATAGATTTCGTTCTCAAACCCTGATGTTCCAATTTATTTTAAATTTTTCATTCTTCACAGATTCTCTAAACTTGTACCTTCTAGGCTTCTGAATCCAAACCTCCTACACAGATGCATTGTTCAACCTATGCCTACAAGAGCACCTGACAATATTGATGTGGTCTCAAGATTACATCTATTTCGTGACCAACTACTTTTGAAATACCTCCTCTTGTTGTCATATGTTGGCTCTTAGTTTGCGGAAAAACTATACACATCCACTTAAATTGAAAGTTTTTGGTCTTGAAACAATGCCCAGAGCTAGAAAAAAGAAATTTGGGAGTAGTAGCAAACTAAGTTTACAGCAAAAACTGGAAGAAGCAGCCTAGAGCACAGGTAAAAGAAATCTACTGGGAATTCATCATTTCTGTCTGTGGGGGCCTGCATGGAGGGTAGACAAGAGAGTGAGTGTTAGGAGCGAGCAACCATGGGTCCTGGACAATAAGTTATTATATTAGTCTGGCAATTTGTTGATGCTATCTTATCATCTCTGTAGGCCCATGTTCTATTCCTTGGATCTTTTGTGTCTTCCATTCCACACATTCATGCCACAAATATTCACTGAGTACTGATAATTTGCTGATAACTCTGCTAGGTCCTGGAGCCACAAAACAGAGTGTGATAAGTTCCTTGCCTCCTAAGAGACTAGGTTCTGTGTGTGGAGATACAAGCAGAGTATAAGTATAAGGGGTGTCATATGAAGATATGCAGATGGGACTGGCTCTGGAACCAAAGACTTAAAGCACTCAACCCTAAAAAAGGGGGCAGTAGGGGATGAGACACTTCAGTTCTATTAAAAAAAAAGTGAATAGAAATCAGGGAAAACATTTCTAGGTAAGAAGGAAGACCATGTAAGGTCAGAATTATAAAAGATGCTGAATGAAATGTAAGTGGTTCAGTAGAATTGAAGAAAACCTGCATGGATTAGTAATGAGGAGCTGTCCACCATGAGGTGTGTTGAAGTGAAGGATGCCAAGAAGGAATCTCAAAGGGTTCTAGATTGAGGTACTGGCTCCATGTGGCTATATGGCCTTAGGTGTATGACTTGTACGTAATTATTCATTTAGTAAATATTTGTTGTAAGAATACTCCATGGCAGTGCTCACGGATGAGATAGTGACAAGGAGGTGATAGGAGATAATATAGGATGACTTACTGAATCTTCCACACAAGAGATGCTGAATTTTAGAAATTATAGTCCCCAGACATATGGCAGTTGCTGCCATCTTTACCTGATGTGTGGTTTAGTGGCAGTGGCTATGTGATCACAGCATAACCCTGGCAGATACTTACTTAGGGAGCCATGCCTTTGTGACCCCACTGCATTTGAATGTAGCTGTTCTCCATGGATCTATCAAAGGAAACAGAAGACATAAGTTCAGGGTCACTATGTTGGCATGCTGGTCCCTGTTCTGCCACATTAATTGTTCTTAAAAAAATTATCTCATTTCCACATTAGTTTTTTTTTTTTTACTTTTCCAGTCATGGGGTGCACATGATGCTTTTTAAGATTAATTCACCTCATAATTACTTGGTTCAGCAAAGAATAAATTTCGTTTTTGTTTAAGTCACAAACTTTTTCTGAAGACCGAATATTTGTATATCACTTAGCTAGATATTCGGGTGGTGAAATAAAAAATGAGTAAAAATTTTGGTGGAAAATCAACAATCACAAACATTCACTGAACATTGATCAGGTGTAAAAATCTGTATTTATATCCATTAACTCTTTAAAGTTAGGCACTTTGTGTCTAATTTTTAAAGGAAAAACCCAAAGCACAAAAAGTTCTGTCAGAAATAAAAGAACTGATAAAAGTAAGAAATAAATTTGGCTTTGGACTTTCTGAGTCTACTCTGCACTCTACAGCTCTGGCTTGGACCTATCCTAGGAGCAGGGAGCAGCTTGATATGACTGAAGCATAAGGTGGGAGATAGAGGAAGATAAATATGAGAATAGGAAAATCAACCCAACTTGAATACTATGCTAAAGAACATGGGCATTAGAATACAGTGGAGGAATTGGGTGGTTTATAAGAGAAACTAGAGTAAAACTGTCGTGACCTGTGATGCATGAGGGATGCTCTCTCATCGCTTACGAGATGTGGAGACAATAGGAAGTAGTGAGGACTGCAGGGGAATGGAGAGACCTCACATTGGGAGGGGGTGCAGGGAGAGCAAATCAGCTGGACAGAAGAATGTCAACCCAATGCTGTCAGTTTCTGCTTTTCAGGAAAAGCAGTGAATACCAGACGTTAATTCTCCAAATAATTAAATGTTGGCCACTGCATTTGTTTTAGTTTTTAACACCATGGACCCCAAATAGCAAGCCTATTGGCCAGATGCACCCCCTAGTAGACAGACTGCCATTGTGAGACACCTGTTCTTTCAAAGAGTCCATTATTGTTTGTTTTTAACATGGAAAGCAATGTAAGCACATTAGCATTTAGAAAGATGAATCTGGTGGTCTAGTAGAGAATAGGAGTTGAGAGGGGATGGCCAGTTAGAAGACTATAGCAGGAGGAGAAATATGACAAAGGCCTGGGACAGTGGCTGTAAGAATAGCAAGAAGTGCAAGAGTTTTTGAAGTATAATCGATCCATTATGTGTGGCTGGTGATGAGAAAGAAGGAATCAGTGCCAATTCAGAACTGTCAAGTTTGGTGATTAGAAACAAAATAATGTATTGATGGAGACAAGAAACATCAAAAGAAGAGCACATTTCTGGAGGAGAATAGTAAGTTCAGCTTGAGAAGTGTTCCAACAGGGTTTAGGAAGCATTCAAAGAGTACCAAGCTCCTCTCGGTTCTCCTATTGTAAAAAATAATCATTCCTCAGATTCAGGTGGCTCCCATTCACTGATCACAATCGCTTCCTTGAAAACACTAAGAATTTCAAGAATTGC